>OY856410.1:219319406-219551906 GCA_963693085.1 Alisma plantago-aquatica | reverse complement strand
TGTATGGTTAAGGCAAAGAAGAGATTATATTGACTTTTATCTTTCTCAAATTTGTTCATATGGTGTATGCCTAGACCCTACTATTATTTGTAATAAAGTGACGTGATTGTCGGCAGCATAGGATACATTAGGCATTGATTCACATAGCTCTATGACAGAGGACCAAGTAGACTTGGCTGGGTAGTTACACGTAAACATTGACACCTTATTTCTAATTAACCAAGATGCGACCAAAGACTTTAGGTTTAGAATAATCGCACGTGCGTACCCCAAAAATTCGTCTGGTCTGTGGCTCAGCTTGGACTGATTGTAATCGACGCTAGCTAGTTGCAATGCGCGGACAAGGTATTACAATCGCCATTCCAACTAAACGTTTCTATAATCACCATCAGTACCAATATCGGTGACAGAACGAAACGACGATGCAAGAAGCGTGTACTGTCGCGATATAATTAGGCAGTTGCGATGGTTGAGCACATCATCTCTGTTCCGTCGGTAGTACAACACCATCGACCGGGGGATGCGACGGCCCTCAATACTGGCACCCAAGTGTATATTGCATGCCGAAGGATTACAGCGGCAGCGATCTCGATTAGTACGGAATAAAATTTCAATAAACAACACCACTGGTTTGCCCCTACCAAGAACGCCAGAACGGTGTCTGTGGATGCACTAGTCTCCATCCCATGCAGACTTCAAGTGGAATTGAGGAAATAGACTATAAAGAAAATATCGGCAGGATGTCACATGATAGAGAATTAACTACTACTTCATCAACAACGTGCACGTATCTTAAGAAAGAAGTCTATATCACACAGCTTACGTTCAAACAAAGTGGACACCGTATTCGTCCCACTTGCACGTTAAAACCCATGCACATCATGAACTTCCTTCCTGGCACAATGCATAACGCATTGTCGTAACAATAATGGGAAGGTCCTTTTCATGCAAGGCCAAGACGACATTGTCTAATATATTGGCTTGAATTCAATTGATTTTCTTAGACATATAAAGAGATCGAATATGAGGCGGAAACCGCTATGTCCTATATTCAAATACAAAAAGAATTTGATCCCAAATTTGATCCGATATCCGATGGATATCATATGATAACGTTTAAACCCGATCCAATTCAAATACCTTTTTGATCCAAACTAAAAACCATAAATTTAAGGATGATAAATACATTATATATACAAATATTGGTATTATATTAAATATATATGATAAATTGTACATATTTTATATTTATATATACACATATATATTTACATCTATAATATCAAATTTTACATATATGCATCTGACGAGTTCAAATTTTTCTCGGAGCGGATACCACAAAATCTGATCTTAAAATTTCGGATTTGAAATTCGATATTCAAAATTCAATATGAATTTTAAGGATGTTGAATCTTTTTTAAAATTTTGGACTTCAATCCAGATCGACTGTGCGGATACTGAATATCCATTTATAAGTCTAATTTTTCTACAAAAATAAATTCATTTTTTATCCTTTTGTCTTTCCTTTTTGGGCTACTTCTCTCTTTCTCTCTTCATTTACTACATATTCCTTTTTTGTTCTCACCCTCCACTAGCAAAACATACACAAGAAGCGGTATCCAACTTTCTCTCCCCTTCAATTACGGCCACTTTTCACATCAGAGCACCTCACTATTCAGTCACACTATTTGCTTTCTATAATCTAACTCTCTTGCCCTTTCCTGCTCTTAATCTATACCTCCACGTTACATTTAACGAGTCTTGTATTTCGTCTTGTAGACTGCTGGGGACATTGATAACTCTACATAGCTCTTTCAAGCTAAATAAAATCTACCGTATAGAAATAGTCCGTGACATCAGACAATATCGATGCATGCAAATGGCTTTATATTTTGGCATTTATTGTTATACTTGTACATGTTGCAGGGGTTATCTGAGTTCTATGCGCACCAAACGAACCTGATCGGTCCACTTAGAGAAAAAAAACGCAATTTAGAAATAAATTGTATTTAGTACAATTGGATTTCATGATTAAATGATGATGTCTAAATTGAAACTTTGTAGTCTTTAAATTATCAACCAGTGTTTGTGTGACGTCCCCGGATTTTGATTTCTCCAAACCCTATTGGGAATGAGAGGTCAGTATCCGAAAACATCATCCAATCATATCAGAAAGCGATGCGGAAGCATAATACACATACATGAACATACAACCATAACATTCTCATCATTCAACATGTAAATTTATACAACATAAATTTATTACACAATGGTTTACAATTACATATTGAATGAAAGTTTCTACAGTCTAGGAACATGTATGCTAAACTAGGATTTACACAATAGGTACAACCTGGACAACTGCTCACTTCCCGTCTTTTATCCCAAGCTAGCTCTGAACCTAAAACATACGTGAAACAGCGAATCAACACACAAGGTGTTGTGCACGTGGGTAGAAAGATACATACTAATATGCTTGCATAATTGAAATAATCTTGAGAAAGAAAGAGTAAAAGAAAACATTATTTAAAGTGATAATCAGGTAAACACATTTTTAGATGCCTTTTGATGCGTTTGTACTACTAAGTGGTGTCACACTTCATTTTTCCCCGCCCCTTGGGCTATGGGGACCGAGTGTCGACCTTATATTCAGAGGGGAGAGAGAGAGATGTCGCACTTCATTTTTCCCCGCCCCTTGGGCTATGGGGACCGAGTGCCGACCTTATATTTAGAGGAAGAGAGAGAGAGAGAGGATTGAGGGAGAGAGAGAGAGCATATATCCACTTAGTAGCTACAAACCATCTATATTCTTTTATGTTCTGTAATATTTTGCGGAGCATATACTACTAATACACATCCAAGAATTTATATACAAACACAAGCATCCAAAGTACATCATATCATTATGCATTCATAAAAACTAGTCTTATACTTAATAAAACCCACGTACCTGAGTTCAGAGATTCATAAATATATTCTGGATCATCTACATATCTGGTCATCACCTGATTAAATATAATTGAGCATCATTAATACAAGGTTCATCATTATTAATGGTATTTAGGTCCTTTTTTGGGTTTAGGTCAAATCTAGGTGTTACTAATCTAAACTATGTCTCTAGTATTTTTATAATGATCTAAAGGTCATTATTTAGGTCTGTTTCAGCTTCCATAATTTTCTGATGCTCGGTCTATTTTCTAGAATTAATATGAGGATAAAATATGTAATTAGGAAATAATGAGAAAAGACCTAACATCGATCAATAAAACCCATATCAGAGTTCACAAGTGGGTTTCTAGAGTTATTAAAGTTCTACTAAAATTTGCTGAGAATTAATATCACCTGGATATTATTTATTTCAACTAATGAACTCTAAATCATCTACATTAAATATCATCATTATTTATTTGTCAAAGGTCTGATCTAAGGGTTGAGTAATGTAGAGGACATTATTCTTAGTCCATCGATATTTTTGGGTAATTTATTGGCCAATGGAGCTATTTACTATGAAATATAGAAGATCTAGGATTAATTTGGTATTTTCTTACCTCAGACCAATCTGGGTCTGCCACGTCGCTCCAAGGGTGAGCGCAGTTCCTTACTTGGGCAAGTCGGCCGCGTGGTTCATTTTTCTGGACCGGGTCCGGTGTGATTTGGATGACCCTCACCCGCTTCGTCCTGAAGTCCTCGCGTGTGCCCTTACGCACGACGCCGTTGTCACCGATCCGATAGAAAACAACATGTTGTGCAGCGATCTCTCACTGCTGCCAGCAAGAAGATGGTGGTGGCGAGATAGACGGGGCCGTGGCAGAGGACACGGTCCCAAAGGGTCGAGACGACGCTGCGCCTCCTCCTCCTGGATAGCGGCGCTGCTGCTGGTGGCAATGGTGGTGGCAAGATAGACGAGGAGGTGAGGTAACACCAGCGGGGCACTACTGTTGCTCGTGAGGTGAGGATGAGGAGGAGATGAGATGACATGGGCGGGGCTCTACGGTTATTGGCGAGTATGGAGAGAAGAGGAGATCTGAACCTGGGGAGTCGAGTTGTAGTAGATCTGTAGCCGGATTGGGCGCTGTTGCAGGAGATTGCACCCCAATTTGTAGCGGTGGAGAAAAGAACAATAGTTGGGAGAGACGACGATGAAGCAGGCTGCTATTTCAGGTGGCATGTACCTAGGTCGAGGGGTGAGAAATGAGGTTATGGATGTCGGATCCGAGTCTCCCAGTTGCAGGTCGCCCCTGGTTTATAGGCGTTGTCGTGAAGGCTGAGAGGTGTTACGGTTGTGAGGAGGTGCAGGTTGTGATGTCGTGTCCCTCGACGGATGCTAGAGTCGAGCTTGATCTGGACTGCAGCGGTGAGATTCAGGCCTCTCAATGCCTGGATACGTCATCATCACAGAAGGGAGGGGAAGTGGTGGAGTCAGGGGCTCGCCAGATTGGCACCGCCAAGAAATGGAAACATGGCGAGGGAACGATCAGGGCCTCCTTGTGCGGTGGAGCAGGTTGATCGGAAGAGGGGAGATGGGCTTCAGTGGTCGTTACATGGATCCGAGCACGGCACAGCTTATGGCTCGTTCAGAATTCTTGATCAATTATCCATGTATTTCAGCGGGGGGCGCCAGGGACTTGGTCCCCAAGTATGTGAGTCTCTCCGTGAGAAACGGAGGTGGTAGCTAAGGTGGTAGGTGGGTAATAAACTACTTAATTGATAATCTACTGCTTAAGGCTCCATGTATCCTATGGTTAAATCTGAAGTATAACGTGGGTTGAATTGGAACATCCAAGCAACAAGGAAAAAAACATTAGTCGCATCCCACATGCCCTAAATCTCAACATGCTTCAGATATTATAATGACCTAGGTTCATAAAGCATCATTTACTCAATTTGCTTCTTTGTTCCAAACGTTAGTAGTATCAAATAGCAATATTCAATCCTATGAATCCATGTATACTTCATTGAATACTTAAATCCATATGTCCTCAATATAGACTTATAACTACTATCAATCATCTCCATATACATGAATGGCCTTTCACATATATTATTGATCCTCTCATGGCATTATAGTCATACTTGAGGGTCAAAGAATCCATGGTTAGATAAAAGTCAACTTAGCTTCAATTAATTAAAATAAACATTCATAGACTTCAAATACTATAACGAGTCTCAAAATCCTAAAATCATGGGTCATCACATTCACCCCACCTTATATGGAATTTTGTCCTCAAAATTCAACTAATCTCATACTTAAGTGGTAATCATAAAGTTCAACTTCATATAGGTCACCACTTCTAGGTTCCAAAGACCACCATAGTTGCATGCACTCTAAGTTGTCAGCTTAGGGTCCAAAGATTATTGGGTGTGTCCACCCCACCTTATATATGTGGAAGCATCACTTAATGTCTTATCCGTAACATGACATTATGATATCTTAGGGTTACATCATCTCTAAGGGTACATGTTTTGTTCATACTTTTAATGTTCAAGAGGAATTCATTTATATGCTATGGTATTTCAAATCTAACATCATTAATATGTTTTATGATCAACATCATACAATGATTTCATCACTAGAGGATATTTATCTTCATCCTTGATATTAGGATTTTTTTTTCTACATAAGAAGGGCTTACATAACATGTTTGACCATTAGGGTTTCACCCTATGGTGTGATATTCATACTCAACTTAGAAGCATACATTGAGAAGGATCAAAGTTACGAACTATATTTTTGATCACATATCCTATGATCCAAAAATATCTTTATATCAAGTTCATGAGTTCAACTTTTTATGTCTTGCATGTATTATGTGAAGGGAAAAAGAGAATATACTAAGTTTATCTTATGATCTCAACATCATATCTTTCATATGAAGGGGAAGAGAATATTTTAAAGTCAAACTTATCATGGTTCAATCTTTGGTACTACATGTATGATATAGGGGGAAATATAGAATAGGTCAAGCTTATACGAGTGACTCCTCATATATAAATCATCAATATAGCTCAAGTGAGGTTTCTATCATCGTATATTGAGAAAGAGAAGAAGAAGGGAGAACATGTATTTTGAGTATCTTTTGTACAAAGCATCATACTCTCATAACTAGAGTTCATATATTACCTCACTTGCAACTAATGATGAGATTCACAAAATATGTCACTCCAGCTAGGACCTAACTCAGCCAAAGGATTGACTTTATCATATGGGTCATCTACCCATCCTTTTCTTTTACCCAATTCTCACATATAGATTTGAATCATGCATAAGGATTCAACTCAACACTCGAGAGTAATCTAGTGTAGGACATTTTTTTTAACACATATCTCATATATTGGAGGCTAGGTCCTATGACCTTCTCCGTGTGGGTCTTACTCTCTCTAGAGTTCACCACATATCTCATCCTACCACTAGACATCCTCCTTGTATAAGAGCTTGAGGCTCATGCACACTCATCTCTATCTTAACTTAGCTTATCCTAATAAGAAAAAGGAATGTACTTTCATCATATATATTTTGCATAAATTCTACAAATTTGGATTCAACAAGTATACAACTTAAACCTTTATAAGGAAAGTTATACCATCAGAGATCAAACTTGGATAAGATTTCACATGCTTATTTCAACTATCATTCTATCATCTACTTTATGTATCACATATCTTGATAAGGCTCTAGACATCTAATCTAGACTACTCTCTCTTCTAGACTGATGTCACTCCCTTTCACTTAGGTTGCATGAACACCCACTACGCTCCTGTGTGAGGGACACATTTTTATATTTACATATATATAATAAAATATTATATATAGTTTTTCTCCGAGAAAGAAGGCGTAAGAGAAAACTGTCGAGGTGCGAGCCGATTGGGAAAAAAAACCAAATCAGCAAAACGAGTGTCCAACACACAGAAGATATTCTAGTTTCATGTCACCTAGTGAAATGGTGAGAACGAGATGTAGACTAGTGTAGTTACCCAATACATATGAGCGCTATATGGAAAGGGTCTCAGACACTTGTCTAAACCTAGTTCTCGAACATCTAGGTTCTAACCTAGAGGCTAAGTCAAACCTTATTCCTATAGAACAACTTACTAAGTTTCTAAGGTTTAAAGTGAAAGGTGAGATTTAGGTTTAATGTTTCATGGTGAGTAATTGTTAGGTGTAGCTAAAGTTCATGCTCTGATACCAACTGTGACGTCCCCGGATTATGATTTCTCCAAACCCTATTGGGAATGAGAGGTCAAAATCCGAAAACATCATCCAATCATATCAGAAAGCGATGCGGAAGCATAATACACATACATGAACATACAACCATAACATTCTCATCAATAAACATGTAAATTTATACAACATGAATTTATTACACAATGGTTTACAATTACATATTGAATGAAAGTTTCTACAGTCTAAGAACATGTATGCTAAACTAGGATCTACACAATAAGTACAACCAGGACAACTGCTCACTTCCCGTCTTTTATCCCAAGCTAGCTCTGAACCTAAAACATACGTGAAACAGCAAATCAACACACAAGGTGTTGTGCACGTGGATAGAAAGATACATACTAATATGCTTGCATAATTGAAATAATCTTGAGAAAGAAAGAGTAAAAGAAAACATTATTTAAAGTGATAATCAGGTAAACACATTTTTAGATGCCTTTTGATGCGTTTGTACTACTAAGTGGTGTCACACTTCATTTTTCCCCGCCCCTTGGGCTATGGGGACCGAGTGTCGACCTTATATTCAGAGGGGAGAGAGAGATGTCGCACTTCATTTTTCCCCGCCCCTTGGGCTATGGGGACCGAGTGCCGAACTTATATTTAGAGGAAGAGAGAGGGAGAGAGGATTGAGGGAGAGAGAGAGAGCATATATCCACTCAGTAGCTACAAACCATCTATATTCTTTTATGTTCTGTAATGTTTTGCGGAGCATATACTACTAATACACATCCAAGAATTTATATACAAACACAAGCATCCAAAGTACATCATATCATTATGCATTCATGAAAACTAGTCTTATACTTAATAAAACCCACATACATGAGTTCAGAGATTCATAAATATATTCTGGATCATCTACATATCTGGTCATCACCTGATTAAATATAATTGAGCATCATTAATACAAGGTTCATCATTATTAATGGTATTTAGGTCCAATTTAGGGTTTAGGTCAAATCTAGGTGTTACTAATCTAAACTATGTCTCTAGTATTTTTATAATGATCTAAAGGTCATTATTTAGGTCTGGTTCAACTTCCATAATTTTCTGATGCTCGATCTATTTTCTAGAATTAATATGAGGATAAAATATGTAATTAGGAAATAATGAGAAAAGGCCTAACATCGATCAATAAAACCCATATCAGAGTTCACAAGTGGGTTTCTAGAGTTATTAAAGTTCTACTAAAATTTGCTGAGAATTAATATCACCTGGATATTATTTATTTCAACTAATGAACTCTAAATCATCTACATTAAATATCATCATTATTTGTTTGTCAAAGGTCTGATCTAAGGGTTGAGTAATGTAGAGGACATTATTTTTAGTCCATCGATACTTTTGGGTAATTTATTGGCCAATGGAGCTATTATGAAATATAGAAGATCTAGGATTAATTTGGTATTTTCTTACCTCAGACCAATCTGGGTCTGCCACGTCGCTCCAAGGGTGAGCGCAGTTCCTTACTTGGGCAAGTCGGCCGCGTGGTTCATTTTTCTGGACCGGGTCCGGTGTGATTTGGATGACCCTCACCCGCTTCGTCCTGAAGTCCTCGCGTGTGCCCTTACGCACGACGCCGTCGTCGCCGATCCGATAGAAAACAACATGTTGTGCAGCGATCTCTCACTACTGCCAGCAAGAAGATGGTGGTGGCGAGATGGACGGGGCCGTGGCAGAGGACACAGTCCCAAAGGGTCGAGACGACGCTGCGCCTCCTCCTCTTGGATAGCGGCGCTTCTGCTGGTGCCAATGGTGGTGGCAAGATAGACGAGGAGGTGAGGTAACACCAGCGGGGCACTGCTGTTGCTGACGAGGTGAGGATGAGGAGGAGATGAGATGACATGGGCGGGGCTCTACTGTTATTGGCGAGTATGGAGGGAAGAGGAGATCTGAACCTGGGGAGTCGAGTTGTAGTAGATCTGTAGCCGGATTGGGCGCTGTTGCAGGAGATTGCACCCCAGTTTGTAGCGGTGGAGAAAAGAACAACAGTTGGGAGAGACGATGACAAAGCAGGCTGCTGTTTCAGGTGGCATGTACCTAGGTCGAGGGGTGAGAAATGAGGTTATGGATGTCGGATCCGAGTCTCCCAGTTCCAGGTCGCCCCTGGTTTACAGGCATTGTCGTGAAGGCCGAGAGGCGTTACGGTTGTGAGGAGGTGCAGGTTGTGGTCGTGTCCCTCGACGGATGTTGGAGTCGAGCTTGATCTGGACTGCAGTAGTGAGATTCAGGCCTCTCAATGCCTAGATACGCCGTCATCACGGAAGGGAGGGGAAGTGGTGGAGTCAGGGGCTCGCCAGATGGGCGCCGCCAAGAAATGGAAACATGGCGAGGGAACGATCAGGGCCTCCTTGTGTGGTGGAGCAGGTTGATCGGAAGAGGGGAGATGGGCTTCAGTGGTCGTTACATGGATCCGAGCACGGCGCAGCTTATGGCTCGTTCAGAATTCTTGATCAATTATCCATGTATTCCAGCGGGGGGCGTCAGGGACTTGGTCCCCAAGTATGCGAGTCTCTCCGTGAGAAACGGAGGTGGTAGCTAAGGTGGTAGCTGGGTAATTAACTACTTAATTGATAATCTACTGCTTAAGGCTCCATGTATCCTATGGTTAAATCTGAAGTATAACGTGGGTTGAATTGGAACATCCAAGCAACAAGGAAAAAAACATTAGTCGCATCCCACATGCCCTAAATCTCAACATGCTTCAGATATTATAATGACCTAGGTTCAAAAAGCATCATTTACTCAATTTGCTTCTTTGTTCCAAACGTTAGTAGGATCAAATAGCAATATTCAATCCTATGAATCCATGTATACTTCATTGAATACTTAAATCCATATATCCTCAATATAGACTTATAACTACTATCAATCATCTCCATATACATGAATGGCCTTTCACATATATTATTGATCCTCTCATGGCATTATAGTCATACTTGAGGGTCAAAGAATCCATGGTTAGATAAAAGTCAACTTAGCTTCAATTAATTAAAACAAACATTCATAGACTTCAAATACTATAACGAGTCTCAAAATCCTAAAATCATGGTTCATCACAGTTTGACTTATCTGTGGGTTCTATAACATAGGGTACATCAACCATTGATTCAAAGAGCTCCACCAAAGGCCTTTATACATTGACGTCGATTCATGGTTAGACTTGAGAAGTGGACACCGGATTTCTAATTAGTCAATGCACGACCAAAGATATCTATTAGGTTTTGATTAATAACAACTTGTGTAGCTGATGAAACGAAATTTGTAAAGGATACGTGTCTATTTTTGTGTATTTTAATTATATTTTGAAATTTTAGTTTTTCGTACGAAATTTTTTAGAACGTCTATTAGGGGCATGATAGTCACAAAAGTGACGTCCTATTTAAGTTCATATGTATTGGTATTCGTGTTTTTGCGTACCACTAATGTAGCAATGTGTGTTGTTATGTACGAGTATGTTGTGCAAAAATATAGTTGGAACAATTATTAAGCCGAGATCTGGTTGTTAGGTGGGAACAGTTATTTATAGCACACATAAGTATATTGAATAGTATACATTGCTAACATAAGAATACAATAATATACTTAGAAATTTACATCGAGGAGTGTCATCAAACCGTTATTAAGCCATTAATTTTGTAATGACTTGTTTATACTATTGACTTTAATCCATATGGTGTAAATCACGATTCAAAGGTTTCCAGTCAATGACATAATCACCATCAATGCGAGTGATAGAATGGATCAACATTGTTAGAATCGTGTGCCATTACATCTGATATAGAGCACACAACTTCCACCAAGTCTTACACCCTGACCTGTCAATGTGAACGCAGAATATGAAACGCTTTTTGGTATTGTACAAAGAAGTTTTTCGCATCGTGTAGAAGTTAAAAACTCTCCAAATGTGAGAGAGAATATAATAATATACAAATACTTGTTATTAGTGATAAATATCACTGTGAACATTGCAAATTTTAAATAAAAATAGATACCAGTAAAAGTGTTAATCAATATTGGTTATATTTTTTTATTATTTCATATATAAGTTATATATATTTTTAAACAATACTTGTGCTATATATATATATATATATATATATATATATATATATTCTTTAGTGAGCACTTTGAGGTTAAAGAGTATTGATAAATAAGTACGAAAAAATACCATACCTATTTTTAAAATAAATAGTACTCACGAATAAATACTACATGACCTAGTTTAAATTTGAATATTGCGAAAACTACATGTACGATTTATTGTATTGTAAATCTCTCTCTATTTTTTACCTCTCTCTCTTTTATATAGTGCACTCTTTTTTCTCCATCCACTATCTCCTTTTTTATATTAATTATACCTTCTCTCTATCTACTACCTTCTTATTTCTATTTATTACACATCTCTCCATGCACTACCACTTTCTTTCTATTAATTACAATTTTTCTCTCCATCCACTGTGTTCTCTTTTTTTTTCATTCCACGCTCTCTCTATCTATTGTGTTTTCTTTTTTCTCATTCCACACTCTCTCCATCCACTAATATATATTAGTCTATTTCTCTATAATAAGAAAGAAATTAATGTCACTTTAAAAAAAAGAGACGCACTGAACTAATAGCTTTGCACGTACTCCTAAAGTGGGGGTGTAATTTTTAGTGGAGACTGTGTTGCAGCAATAATTTCCCTACATCTGTGACATGATGCCCAAGTACGTTTCTCGGTTCGGCCGGTAGCATAAATCTGGAGTAACGCTACCCACACCCGGCAGCCCCACCCGGCTGCCCACCCGGGTCTCGAGAAAATACACCAACATCATTTGCAGTCATTTTTGTATTACTATTCATGTAAAAGTCATACAAAATCCATGCAAAGCACATACAAAGTACAGAGAATGTATCTACCCACCCACTTATATTTAATCACATCACAAGTTACAAAAAACAATCCAATTTAAATTTTCGAATCTCGTATATAACAACAAATCCCCTCAAACATCGCTTTCTTGTTTATTTCTGCCAAGTACAATACTCACTCTCTTACTCTTGATTTAAGCTTATCAAAGTTATAGTACAATATTTACCAAATCATTTCAGTAAGTACAATACCCCACTATGATTTTCATTTCTGTAAGAAGTAAAAGTATAGTACCTACCAAGTATAGTACTCGGTGACTAGTACATTTATGCCAATGAATCTATAAGTATCGTACAGACTACTTGTTAGTTTCAACTTAGTTACTGACGCATAAGTACAATACCTAGCAATTATAAAATCAAGCATAACTGTATAAGTGATCTGAAAGCATAAGCACAATACTTATGGAATCAAATAGCAACATTTGTCATCTGGACATTTTTTTTTACAAAATGCAGATAAAAGTTGAGTGCCTACTTGTTAATGATCTTAAAAGTATGGTGCACATCAGATGAAAAATTAACTATAAAATACATCTATAAATACGATACTCACTTGTTAATGGTCTCAAAAGTACAGTGCACACCAGCTCAAGCATCAACTATAAAATTGCATCTATAAGTACGATACCCCACTTGTTAATTTTAACTCAGTTACTCAAGCACAAATATAGTACCTAGCAAATTTAGTTCATAAGTACATTACCTAGTAATATAAAGGATAAAAGTGCAGTACTTATGTATTTGTAAAAAAACACAAAGTGAATACATATTTGTACAGTACCTAGCAAATTTAATCTATAAGTACATTACCTAGTAATATATACAAAAATGTACCACATTGGTGACTAATGGCTTGTTGAGTAGCGTTATTAGGTTTATTACTGATATGAGAATAATAATTAGGTATTGTAATTATTGTTGAATTGTATAAGTGAACAAATAGTACTAGTTCAACATGAACAAATAGTACGTACATTACTTACTGAGTGTTGGGCGAAACTGGTTCAACATGAACAAATGTTACGTTCAGTACTTACTCAGAGCTGGGCGGAAATGAATAAAGATGGGGATGATTGAGGGGATTTGTAGCTATATACGAAATTCGAAATAAAACAGAGGAAATCATTAGAGAGAAATCAAAAATTGAGGTGGTAGATTTGTATTTGGTGGTGAGATAATCATTTCATGCATGGCTATTGCATGTAAAAACATGGAGAATTGGTGTCGTAGATATTACTTTAAATATACATGGTGTCGCAGCAGGTAGTTGGGCGAGTAGGTGGGCATTACGGATGTTCGGATAAGACCCCGAGTATGTGGCCGGTTATTCTTACCACTTTGTCGGTGTGACGAGCGTAACTCCTGCCGCCTCTCCGTTCCCATGGCCACATGATGGACCGAGTTTGATAGTGCATGCCAATTAATTATAGCCGCGCCAAGATTTAGATTATGACAGAATGCAAGTTACCTATTTCCAAGAACGGTACCCCTGGATGCACCGGTCTCTATCTCATGCAGACTTAAAATGGAACTGGGGAATATCGATGCCAAAGGAAATGTCCATGGGAATTCATATGACAGGGGTCGACTACTATATTGATTGCATGCGATGCTAAAACGACATCTACATCACATAATTCGTATATCACCCCTTTGGCCATATATTTCATCACTCATGCATGTCTAAAAGCATGCACATCAAAAACCTCCTTTCAAGCACAATGCGCTACACACTAACGGAAGAAAAAAACGACACGACCGTTTACATGTAAAGCAAACACGACAACAAGTCACAGTCTATTGCTGTGAGTTTGACTAACATTTTTTTTGGTTCCATTATATAATTAGAAAGTGTCTAGTATTTGAACGCCGACACATTAAATATTATTAATGTTTGGCAAAGTTTTTGGTCAGCCACGGTTCCGGTGTGGTGAGATGGTTCACCGTATAAATTTTCTCGGATGAAAAAACGACACTTGCAAACGTTGTTAAGCGATACATTAAATGCAAAAAAAATACAAATAGCCAGCGGTAGTCAACCTGGCATTTGGTAATAGCTATTGTAAACTGACTGCCCTGCCCGACAGTATTTGAACGTTACCCGAACAATCGCCACCGCTTTGTCAAAGGGAACATAAAAAAGTAAGAGGTTTGTATGGTTCGAATTTGTTGTTGTGAGTTGTTATTCCTAATGTGTCCCTTTTAAACCACAAATATTTCACTGATTTTCGCAGGGTGGGTTACTGATATATGTATAGTAAAAAAATTAGGATACAATTGGAACAATAAATCCGGGACAGCAGATTTAGCAACAGTTTGTATACTTAAAAAGAAAGTAGTTTGAATAAAGATCGAAACCTACCAATCAAACAAAAACAAATAAACTAGGCACTATGTTTAAAAACATATTACGATCTCACGCTCCTATTATACCCAAGGATGGAACATAGGATGAACTATATGGATGTCTTGCTAATTATGGGCAGGCATCTAGCAACCAGTAGTTGTTTCGATGGTTGTGTACGTTTTGTGAAGTTTGGTAGTAATAAAGCTTTGAGGAGTTGTTAACCATACACATATGTAACCAGAATGTGTTGTACGTGGTGCAAGATGATCTGACTATCCTATTCAAAATCCACAACCCGTTTGTAATATTCAAATTTCCATATGTCAGCATCCGTCCATATATGTATTAGGCATAATTCCTTGCTATACAAATTTATTTTATTAAAATAAACAAAGATCGAACAATCATTTAGAAAACTAAAGAAATAAAAATTATTTAACACTTTTCTATATATACTATAGACAACATAAAAATTAAGGATATATTTGTAGTTTCGAAAAATAAATAAAAATATATCATCCAACTCCCTCCACATTTTTGAAAATTACATCCAATTCCCTTCGTATATTAACATTGGTCTCAATGTGTCAAAATTCTATGCAATGTGTTCCCATAACCTTCTCAAATATGACACTTATACAAAAATTAACAAAATTCTCCTATGAAACTGGCTAAGGTAAACCCAAAATCAAAAACTTTGATATCTAGATTTATTATTTATAGATGTAAATGTAATATTATGCATATATAACATGTGTTAGTTAAATTTTTTAAATTATATTTTATATAAAAATATGTTTGTCCAATTATGTTAATAAGGCTAAAACTAATAGACAAAAGTACATTTATGTGATATGAACCATTTGATATTCAACATATTTTCAATAAACATATTCTAACCATGTATGTTGAATGTATACTACTTCATCAAATGTGTTTCATAAATCATCTCGACTGGATTTTAATTCATTATAAAACAAACAGTGTCTTTTCTAATCTATGGTAAGTTGGTTAAATTGTAAAAATGTTTGGATGAATTTTTATTTAATCTTTTAGAAAGCATGTGATAATAAATTTAAACTTCTCTAATCTCTACAATAAGTCTAATAGTGATACAAGTGGTACTTGTAGGGTACATATACAAGTTGAAACGCCTTTTTAAAATTCTATTAGTACATACATGCCTAGATAAATATTTTGAAAATACTTTAGATTACTATGTATTTGCACCAATCCAAACCTACTCAAAATTCAACTTGATTACACATCTCGGATAGGTGACAAGATATGGGTTTCAGGTTTAGGGTACAATGATCGCAATCCATTTAATAAAATAGAC
Organism: Alisma plantago-aquatica; assembly: GCA_963693085.1. Taxonomy (NCBI): domain Eukaryota; kingdom Viridiplantae; phylum Streptophyta; class Magnoliopsida; order Alismatales; family Alismataceae; genus Alisma; species Alisma plantago-aquatica. The sequence goes on along the minus strand of OY856410.1, from coordinate 219,536,077 downwards.
AAGGACACGTGCAAGTCAAACTTCAATGAACGGTACACTTGTATATTTAAATATAGATATAGATAAAAATAAAGAAGGATCAATTAACTAAAGAAAAGAAGATAAATATTGCATCATGCTTCCTATAGATTTTTTGTTAATTGTGTGTCTCATGAAATTGTCTTATTGAAATGCTAGACTACTTCATAATTTGAGAAAATCAAAGAAGACATATATCTATAACATCTCACATAAGTATGTGTAGTACATGACATAAAGGCATTATGGTTGTATATGAACCTTTATTAGAACACAAAAAGATTAATTCGTAATTCTAAAAAGTAAAAACCAAACTGTATTTTACACATGTAGTTACTAATTTGTAATTCTAAAATATGAAAAAAATGATCTTTCCATGGGTTTTCTTATATAGTAAATACAATTCTAAAAAATGAAGTAAAAGATTGTAGTTTATACACATGTACTAATTGTAATTCCAAAAAGATGGAAATGACTGCATTTAACCACCTCTGTAGGCTTTCTTATATAGTACATGGAACTTCATTACAACATTTAAAGATCAATTCATAACTCTAAAAACTAAAAACTAAATCATATTTTACACATCAAGGACTAGGAATTTATTAAAAAGTTTGAAAATACATAAATTTACATCCTTCCATGAGTTTTATTATATAATATATAATTTCAACAAGTAAAGACAGAAGTATAGTTTACACACATGGGAGATGTGACAACCTTAAACTTGCGATGTTTTAGATTGAATAATACGGAATTCAAGAATATTATGTTGAGGATCAACATTGAATAACCTCAATTAATGATTCCAAGATTCGAGTTTGGTTGACTCCTTATCTCAAAAAAATAGAGTAATGGTGAGTTTAATTTACAAATATACTAAGATAAGACCCCAATTGAGGTTCTTATGGTGACTGAAAGCCTTAATTGTGTAATTATGAATATCGTGAATCTTTTGGATTCATTAGATGGACCTAGGTTTGAACCATGGTCTCTGGATTCCAATTGATCCCCAATAGGACTATTTTGAGTTTACAAATAGATCATTGGGATACAAATTAAGAATTGAATATTTTGTGCTCACATTAAGTAACAATGATATCTTTAGATGTTTGAAAAATGAATTTTGAGATCATAAGAGTAACTCAATAAGTTTTTAAGTTATCTTATTTCCGATGTAATTAATGAAGTAAATATTAGTGTTTCTTTGAAAAGTAATTTTAGTATCTCAAACAATCTTATTTTGACACTATATTTAGTCCAAAGTTATATAATATATAAACAAAGAAAATGTCAAAGTTTGGAACCATTTGAAGTGATGATGTGGCCTAAGAAATTGGATTTGTGATAGATGTTTTAAATTAAATAATGTTTTTAACCTTTCAAAGGAAATCTCCTTCTCCCGATCCAAACACACTATGATTTTCATTAAATAAACCAAAATATTTTATCCTTACTCCTCAATTCCATTGGAGAGAAGATCATTACAGTGTAATCAATTAGTAAAATGGCTCCAAATTTTATATATGTTACAAAAATGGGTGATAGTCCTTGGATGCATAACATAGTAATCTACATAATGAGTTATTAGCTGGCCACTTTCATCAAGAGATGGGTCCTTAAGTCATCTATTTCACCTGATTCACAAATTTACATAAAATTATGCACAATCATTCGATTATATTAGTTCAACTTAAAAGCTTTGGTCGTTCTATTAAAACACTAAAATCTAGAGAGGACATCTCATTCCATATAGCCTCCATTCCAAACCCTAGCCATTACAGGATAAGTTGGAGATAAAGTTGGTGTCTTAATTTGGAGACCCGCTCTATCAGAGGTTGTGATTAGAGATTACAGTTGTTGTTTGGAGGGTAGTTTAGCAAGCTATAAAGCTTCTCTTTTAAATCACTACCGTCTCCATAAGCTTCTTCTTCTATTTTTTCTTGTATCCTAGACATGCATAGAGACTAACTCATTTTATTGGGGAACATGAATTAGCGTTGTTTACCATATTTGCTTATGTTTCTTTTTTGTATATTAGATTTAGTTTTGTAGATTTTTCTTATATTTTTCTTGGTATTTTACGTGTGTTGTCTTTTTAGTAGTTTATGTACTTTATTTGATATTTAATTATTTATGTTTAATTTGCAGGTTGATGCAAGGAGAAGATCATAAGTCATTCACTTCTATTAAGTTCCAATATAGAAGTCATACAATTGATGCGAGGAGGAGAGGAGAAGTCTAAATCTTAGATCATGGAAAGAAATTCACATGGGGTTTGACCTCCTCCACCTAGACTCGACATGGAAACCCTATAAATAGCACTAGAAATTGCCCTTTAAGATTATTTAAAAATTTGGTTCCACTTCGAAACCACGATAAAATAGATTTCATATTCACTATGCATATGGTACTCCAGCATATTCATTTGATTTATTTGCACAAAATAAGACTCCAGGATTTGATGGGGTTTTGTAGATTCCCCTAGGAATCAAATTGGAGTGAATAAGGTATGAAGAAAGTGTCCTCTCCTCTATTCGATATGTATGGAGAGATAAATGATCAATTTATATTCATCTCTCTTTTTACATATCTTTTGTAGACTTTTTTATTAGAACTTATGTCTTTTTTATTCATTTCCTTGGTCAAATTGTAATTTACCAACTTTTTCATTAAATGTGCAAATATTAATTTGTTCCTTCACATTTTTGTAGGTTTGACATACAAATGAAAAATCATGACCACTCAAGGACACAAATCAATCGGTTTTCCTTATCAGATGGGCAGTTCATGTCCAGAGAGCTCCACATCTCAGAGTTAGACAACCGTTTTGATCCTTAGCACAACCTTCACTCAAGGAGTTCAACTGAAGAATTCCACTCACCAAGCGCCTGTCTCATATGCACTAGACGATTGGCCCAAGAGCCCAGACAAATGTCTCGAGCTGACTTTAAGACCAAGTGTAACATTCCCGGATTTTCACCTTCTCAAAACCTCATGGAGATGAGAAGACAAAATCCGAAAATGTTAGCAATTATATCAGAGAGCGATGCGGAAGCATAATACGCATACATGAACATACAACTATAGACTTACACCGTAACATTTCTCAACATTCAACATGTAAATTATTACAAGATGACTTAGTACAACATGAATTACAATTTCATATTGAAAGAAAATTCTACAATCTATGAACATGTATGCTATCTAGGATCTTAGACAATAGGTACAACCTGGACAACTGCTCACTTCCTATCTTTTATCCCAAGCTAGCTCTGAACCTAAAACATACGTGAAACAACAAATCAACACACAAGGTGTTGTGCACGTGGGTAGAAAGATACATACTAATTTGCTTGCATAATTGAAATAACTTGAGAAAGAAAGAGTAAAAGAAAACATTATTTAAAGCGATAATCAGGTAAACACATATTTTTAGATGTCTTTTGATGCGTTTGTACTACTAAGGGGTGTCACACTTCATTTTTCCCTTCCCCTTGGGCTATGGGGACCGAGTGCCAACCGTATATTTAGAGGGGAGAGAGAGAGATGTCGCACTTCATTTTTCCCCGCCCCTTGGGCTATGGGGACTGATTCCCGACCTTATATTTAGAGGAAGAGAGAGAGGATTGAGGAAGAGAGAGAGAGCATATATCCACTTAGTAGCTACAAATCATATATACTCTTTATTGTTCTTATTGACATGGTGAAGATACTACAATCATAGTACATCCAAGCAATATTCTCAAATAAAGACAAGCAATACATCATAGCTATTGCACACAAGAAAACTAGTCATATACTTAGATAAATCCCACGTACCTGAGTTCAGATATTCCTCACACACTACTACAGAAAATGCTTTTTACAATAGGAGATAGACAACAATTCTGATGATTGTGTTGTAGTTAGCATACTTATCACAACAAGCCCATTTTTGTGTTGTATATTGTATATTTTATACAACACAAGTCATTTACAACATGCCAAACCTGTTGTAGTATAGGAGGATACTACAACAACTGCTAAAGTGTTGTAATAGGTTGTAGTATCACAACATATTCAAAACCGTTGTAAATGATGTTATTTACACAACATATTTTGATCATTTGTAATAGTCACATGTTGTAATAGACCATCATTACACAACACAGACTCACCCGTTGTAGTATGTAATTATACAACAGGCCTTTACATGTTGTATTTGGTACATGTTGTAATAGACCACCATAATACAACATATTAAAACTCATTGTTATATCCCAACATGAGACAACAGACTCCAACCTGTTATTATATATTATAATTACACAACATGTTGTAACATGTTGTAATATCCACACATAAAACATCGTTGTAATAGACCTCCATTACACAACATAAACTAAACCATTGTAATATAATATAATTACACAACATGATATCACCTATTATAATAGCTACATATTGTAAAAGACCATAGTTAAACAACACATCATATTCACATAATTCTCTGAATTTTTCAATTATTCTCGTATAATATGCAAATTTTTTATTAGATGTATGGTACACCTGAATTTCGTATTAAACACGTATTTTCCCCGAATTTTATGAATTATTCGTGTTTTATTTGTCATTTATGCATTTTCACGTATTATCACGAACAAAACAATTTATTTCCGAATTGTTTAAAACAATACTCACTTAGCATTGTTTCATGTTTTAATATTTTCTAAAGACTATTTCCCCTCAATCACTACTATAAAACTCAACAAGGCCGAAGGATTTTTCCTCAAGGACATAATCCCTGACAAGTGTATTAATTTTTCTAAAGGCTTATCCCTGACCCTTGTGATGTTGTCCTTGATGAGTATATTAAATTTTCCCAAAGCATTATCCCTGACCTTATGGAAATGTATCCCAGACTATTATTAATTTACCCAAGGATTGCTCCTGACCCTCATTAAATTTTTTCCTAACCAATATTAACCATATTAAACCAACTATTATCTCTTTTACTTCTGTGAAGAGGATCCATTTGATTGTGGACATTTATCCTTTTATTTTTAGATAATCATAATTGTTTAAATGGATCAGCCGTTGGTTTTAAACAATAATTGCAATTTCCTTTTTTGTAACTTGTTGAATCCTAATTCATTTAGACGGTGGATTACTTTCCAATACATGTCTCCCTTCCATTCTATATCTACCGCTCCAAAAAAAAAACAACGCCAAACCCTCGCTCTAGCTCTCACTCCTGCTCCGGAAATAGAACGACGCCAAAGTCCCGCCTCCAAAACCAGAACAAGCACTCCCTCTCCTTGTGCCGCTGCAAGTCTTCTTATGTCTGGTCTCCCGTTGTAATAGCTACATGTTGTAATAGACCATAGTCACACAATACACTATAATCCATTGTTATAGATATTGATGTCACACACATCTCACCCAGTTTGCTCTGAGATCAAGGAAATGGATGAATGTTGAAAGGATGATTGTACTATGCCTTGAAGTTATTCAGGACATTAGTGACAAAGGAATTATACATTCACTGTAACACCATTCACGGATTGTAGGATTGAAGTTTTTCTACAACTTTCTATTTCACTTGGGTAGCACTGATGTGCGACTAGGCATCGGTCTTTGCTTGTGAAGTCATAAGTGTTATGGATTTTCACTGCCAACGTGAAATGGACATGTAGGGTCACACACATAGGATTTAACCTGGAAGACGAGTTTATCCACAAATGATGTTTAGATTGATTACTAAAGTAGTTTAGTAGTTCAATTAAACACTCAATTGATCGATAGCTCAAAATCATAGTGTTCAAGGTGTTGGACCAATTTATTAGAGTATCAGATTGATTGAAACTGAGATTGACTATTTTTTGCACAGTCTGCACTTCCAATCGATTGGCTCAAGGGTTGAACCGATCGGCTCAGGTTGGTGAACTGATCGGCTCAGCTTGGTGAACCGATTGGCTCATGTGTCATGAGATGATCAACTCAATTGTTGAACCAGTCGATTCATGGACCAACTGAGATCATTTGGAAAGTCAGAAGACTATTTTGCAAATACAATTTGTTTCACTTGTACAAATTCAATTTGGACATGGATTAATATTTGATTAATCGGAAACAAATATGAAAGTCAATTTGAGTTGGACCAGGACCACGAACTGATCAGCTCAGGCTTGAACCGATCAGCTCAGGGGTCCCAAATTATTGGTTCAGGTGTGAACCGATCGGTTGAGGTCACCAACCGACCATTCCAGGGATGAAATGATCAGTTCAGCTGGCATAGTTGGTTGTTTTGTGGAAAATATTAAATCCTTCTACTCCTTCTTTAATCTCACATTACCTGGGGTAGAGAACCCTATCCATGACCCTCCTATATATAGGGGTATTGGGGGCTTCTCAAAGTAGAACTAAAAACAAGGGAAACTTGCTCTGTAAAGTTGTCGTTTTCTCTGGTTTTGCTAACCGAGAGAGCCCGAGCAAGTGCTACCTGATAAGGGAGTCACAATAAGGGAAAGACTACTACAGAAAAGCGACTGGTGGAAGGAGAGTGTGTTAGTGACTAGTATGCCGATAGGAGGGTGCGACTCCTTCCGATTCCTTATGGGACAAGGTCATCGGAGTTCCAGGCAGTCTGTGTGGACGACTGTATAAGTGGGAGACTTCTGTCGCTCGGAGGACAACTGTCAATCCTGACAGTCCCGGAGAGACCAGGAGCTGCACAACCACCATCCAAGACCGGAGGTGAAGACCACACAAGCTGTGAGGTAACGTCGCCGAGAAAGCCTCGGGACAAGGTACGCCTCTACAAACCATCCTTTTTATTGTATAGACATTGATGTGATTCCTTTATTTTGGGTTTGGGAGAAGAAATTTTTTTTTCTGCTGCCTTCTCTGTCTCCCCTAAAACCCAACAGTGGTATCAGAGCCACGTCAACTGCTCTATACTTTAGGATTATCAATGTGATCAATTTTGGTTTGTCGCCATTATTTATTGCATACGATGCAAATAAAATTGTCTTTATGCATGTCCAATCCTAAATCCACAAATCATAATATACATATATGATATGTAATGAGAATGCACTCGGTACACGTCGCCCATAAATGAGTTTTGTAGTGGATTTATAGTGTGGTTATGGCCAATAAACCCTATGTCTATATATAGTTGTATGTGGTTGCTTGCATCTCAGTCTACACACCGATTCCTATCTCTTATTCCTGATGAAACTTGAGATAATTCGAGATTTCTTTCCTACCTTTGCTCCCCCTGAATGTAACTTGGGGTTTTCTTTTTCAAATGAAAAATTGGATAGATTTTTATTTCCTATTATGTCAAAGAACGGCGGATCTTTTTGACGACCGGTTCGAGGAGCTAGATGAGAAGGTGGTGGCTTGAGGAGATGCACGAGGACCAGTGAACTGATCAGCTGGAGGCGCCAGTCGATCGGCTGGTGGCACCCAACTGACTAGTCTGATGGCAAGCCAATAAATCATGGAGATGAGTTGATCAAACCCAGAAAGGCAAAGTACAGAGTTCATCTTGTAAAGGTTGCATGTGATGTGTACCTAGATGACCGTGATTCCTCTTGGCTCTAGGAATCACATTAGGATGGTCATAATCATTGCTTTTATCGTTTCACATGTTTTCTGTGGGATATAGCTTGTATATGATACTTACTATATTGTGGTTATTTGATATGTATATGTACCTATAAAAACCAAATCCCTCATTTAAATATTAAAGTTTTAGTTGCCTTCCAAATGTGACACACGTGAAAAGCTTGATCGACCAAGTGTGGGCATGCCCTAGCATGGTGCACTGTCTATCTCGTGGAAGCGTGAAGGATGGATATGTGGGTCTGCCCTAGTAGGGTGCATATTCATCGTGTTGGCTTTGGGTCAGACTTAATAAGGTGACCTAGATAGGATCTAGCACCTTGAGGCATGGAGGTGATCATAGCAAGGAGTTGCGTATGACATCTTTCAAGAGTTGCATATGATGAAATTGGCAAAAGTTGCCTACCTGGAAGATCTAAGTTGTGGGTGACAGCCCTAGCTGGTCCATGACTCAAAGGATTTCAGGATCTTGACCCACTAGGAGATTGTACGCTGCAATCTTTCGAATTGATGGTGAGGGTTGTCAATTTGAATCAAAATAGTGGGAGTGGTAATTAATTGAAGGCCTAATTAACTACTATCAAATTTTATTCAAATCAAATCAAATCAAAAGGAGTTTTGACAAATGCAATTTTCTCTTGTAGAATGGCAAAAGAATCATCTTTTAAAATGGGAAAATTAATTGAGAATAAATTTCATAACTAGTTGGGGATTGTGTGAAGTTTTCAGCACAATCTAGATATACCGGTAGCCTTTGAATCCACTCTATGTGAGCTTAAGAGGATGGATAGTTCATTGATGGAGATCAATTGAACAATGTCTAAGGAAAAAGGTGAGGGATAGAAGGGTTGTCTCACCAAACCAATGTCAGAATCTTTTGCGTTCAAAACATGGAGAGGATGGAAGGAACGATGGAAGAAGAAGTGAGAGATAGATATCTCTACTTCTGGTATATACATGATAGAGATTAACTTCACTACTTCTTTGTCATGGGTACTGGATACCGGATGTGGATCTCACATTTATACAAATGTGAAGGATCTTAAGAGAAGTAGGCCTTTGGGGAAAGGGGAGGTTGAACTACGTGTTGCCAATGGGGCAAGAGTTGTCGCCAGTGCCGTAGGAACCTATGAGTTAATGCTGCCTAGTGGGATAATAAATGAGTTGAAGAACTGCTATTATGTACCTGCCATAAATAGGAATATCATTTCCATCTCTTCTTGGGACAAGGATGGTTTTGAATTTCTTATTAAAAATGGAAAGTGTTGCATTTCAAAAGATGGGATCTTTTATGACAGTACCCCAATGTCTTATGGTTTATATTTGATAGATCTAGAGACAAGTGTATACAACGTAAACACCAAAAGGCAAAAACTCAATAACTCAAACAAAACATATCTTTGGCATTGTCATCTAGGGCACATAAATGAGAAGCACATCTCTAGACTCCATAAAGATGGTTATCTAGACTCTTTTGATTATGAATCAATCAAGACATGTGAATCTTGTTTGTTGGGCAAGATGACCAAGACTCCCTTTTTAGGTAAAGGTGAGAGAGCTAGTGATCTATTTGGACTCATGCATACTGATGTATGTGGGCCTTTTAGAACTAATGCCAAAAATGGGTGTCAATACTTCATTACCTTCATTGATGATTTCAGTAGGTATGGCTATGTGTACCTGACGAAACATAAGTCAGAAACCCTTGAAAGGTTCAAGGATTTCATGAATGAAGTACAAAACCAACTTGGTAAAAGTATTAAAGCACTTCGATCCGATCGAGGTGGAGAATACTTAACCCAGAAGTTTGAGGACCTTTTGCGAGCCCGTGGTATTATATCACAATGGACTCCGCCTAGAACACTATAGCATAATGGTGTGTCTGAAAGAAGGAATCACACTTTACTGGATATGGTGCGATCAATGATGAGTTTTTTTGATCTTCCGATTTCCTTATGGGGTCATGCTCTTGAAACTGCCGCATTTACACTTAACTGAGTACCATCTAAATCGGTTCAAAAGACACCATATTAGATATGGCATGAGAAGCGTCCCGATTTTTCTTTTATTAAGATTTGGTGTTGTGAGGCTTATGTCAGGAAAATGTTTCCTGATAAGCTTGGACCCAAGTCTGATAAATATTATTTTCTTGGATACCCCAAGGAAATGAGGCGATATTATTTAGACCACCCTACTGACAACAAAGTGTTTGTTGCTAGGAAATATGTGTTCCTAGAAAAGGAATTTATTTCTAGAGGAAATAGTGGGAGGAAAATAGAGCTTGAAGCGGTTCAAGCCCAACAAGAAATATTGAACCAGTAGATTTACAAGAGGAACATAGAGATTCACAAGGTGTTATGGAATCTCAGTCTCCTCAAGTAACATAAGGACCTCATAGATCTAGTAGGACACACCTTGAACCTCAGAGGTTTGGATACCTTGTGACTCAAGAAGGCGGTGAGTTGATCATAGATGATAATCCAACTACCTATCTAGAGGCTATGGAGGGACTAGATTCTGAGAAATGGCTTGAGGCCATGAAATCCGAGATGGAATCCATGTACTACAACAAAGTATGGACTTTGGTGGAACCACCTGAAGGGGTAAAACCCATAGGGTGCAAGTGGGTCTTTAAGAAAAAGACTGACATGGATGGCAATGTTCAAACTTATAAAGTAAGATTGGTTGCAAAGGGTTTCCGTCAAGTTCAAGGTGTTGACTATCACGAAACTTTTTCTCCATTTGCCATGATTAAGTCCATCAGGAGCATCCTTGCTATTACGGCTTACTATGACTATGAGATCTTGTAAATGGATGTTAAAATGGCATTCCTTAATGGGAATATAAATTAGGATGTGTACATGACACAACCTGAAGGTTTTGTAGATCCAAAGAATGCCAATAAAGTATGTAAACTGCAAAGGTCAATCTATGGATTGAAGCAAGCATCTTGGAGTTGGAATCTTCAATTTGATGAGGAAGTCAAAGTGTTTGGTTTTATTCAAAAGGAAGATGAACCTTGTGTGTACAAGAAGGTTAGTGGGAGCATGATCACATTCCTCATATTGTATGTCGATGACATACTATTGATGGGGAACGATGTCTTAGCCTTAGAGAAGGTAAAGACTTGGCTAGGGAATACTTTCTCAATGAAGGACTTAGGAGAAGCATCCTACATTCTAGGAATTAAGATCTATAGAGATAGATCTAAAAGGCTTCTTGGACTAAGTCAAAGCATGTACATTGACAAAGTGTTGAAGCGGTTTAGCATGGAGAACTCAAAGAGAGGAAAAATCCCCATGCTACATGGAGTCACCGTCTCTATAACTCAATGTCCCCAATCTTGTGAAGAGAGGGATCGTATGAATGGGATCCCATATGCATCAGCCATCAGATCCATCATGTACACTATGTTGTGCACACGCCCAGATGTCTTATATGCCCTCAGCATGACGAGCAGGTACCAGTCAGATCCTGGGGATGCTCACTAAACAACTGTAAAGAATATCCTCAAGTACTTGCGAAGGACTAATGATCAGTTCCTTATATACGGCGGTGAGGAAGCACTGGTTGTAAAGGGTTACACCGATACAAGCTTCCAAACCAAAAAAGATGATTACAGATCGCAATCAGGATTTGTGTTTTTTCTAAATAATGGAGTTGTGAGCTGGAAGAGTTCCAAACAAGAAACAGTTGCCGATTCTACTACAGAGGCTGAGTATATTGCTGCTTCACATGCAACAAAGGAGGTTGTGTGGATCAGGAAGTTCATCACTGAACTTGGTGTAGTTCCCAGTAGTTGTGATGCAATTGAGCTTTATTGTGACAATAATGGAGCTATTGCTAAAGCTAAGGAACCCATATCAAATCAACGGTCCAAGCACATACTACAATGCTTCCATGTGATACAAGAGATCGTACATCAACGAGATGTGAAGATTTGAAGAGTACCAACTGAAGACAACATAGTTAATCAACTGACTAAGGCCCTTTCTCAGTAGAAGCATGATGGCCATGCTAGGTCACAAGGACTGAGGTTCCTAGGTGACTGGCTCTAAGTGCAAGTGGGAGTCTGTTGGTATGTATGTCCATAGAGCAAGTCATGTGATGATTGTAATGGGATACTTTGTAAATGATTTGAATAATAAAGGCAATTTCCGATCTATATGTTTTAACTATTTCTGAGATGATAGTGTAACCTAATAGATGTCTGAATAATTGTTTACTCGATGACGTTTGCTTTTAGGTTAATGACCTAAATGATGAGATCATATGGATGTTAAGAGTATACATTCTTGTTTAGTCCCTAATCAGTTGTTATCGTGGAAATAACCATAGACATCAATAACACTAAAGAATAGATTGTGTTTTGGTTGATGATATAATCTCATTAGTCGTGATATAGTGATATCAAACCAAGCGCATAGGTACTTGTTAGAGAACAAGTGTACCTGATAGACCCACCATGAGAGTGACGTATGGAACCATGATTTAGTAGTCATAGTCAGCTCTCACAGTGATGGTGGACAATGTGATTCTTTGACCTGAAATCACTACACTCAACACATGTCGTTGGGTACACATTGACATCATTAAACGCAATCTTGAAACATGGTTGTTAGAAAGGTGATGATTGGGTGACTTTGATACATGGGGCTTTTGAGGGGTGAGTGATAGAAATGGGATTTGTCCCTCCTAAGGGAGTTTGACATCCATGACCACTTGATGAGTAGGATTGAGAAAGGCATGCACATGCATGTGTGAATCAATATGTGATATTTATGTCACACACATCTCACCCAGTCTACTCTGAGATCAGGGAAATGGATGAACATTGAAAGCATGACTGTACCATGCCTTGAGTTCATTAAGAACATTTGTGACAAAGGAATTATACATTCGTTGTAACACCATTCACGGATTGTAGGATTGAAAGTTGTTCTCCAACTTTCTATTTCACTTGGGTAGCACTGATGTGCGACTAGGCATCACTCTTTGCTTGTGAAGTCATAAGTGTTATGGATTTTCACTGCCAACGTGAAATGGACCTGCAGGGTCACACACTTAGGATTTAACTTGGAAGAGGAGTTTATCCACAAATGATGTTTAGATTTATTACTAAAGGAGTTTAGTAGTTCAATTAAAAACTCAGTTGATTGATAGCTCAAAATCAGAGTGTTCAAGGTGCTGGACCAATTGATCAGAGTATCAGATTCATTGAAACTGCGATTGACTATTTTTTGCACAGTCTTCACTTCCAACCGATCAGCTCAAGGGTTGAACCGATCGGATCAAGTTAGTGAACCAGTCAGCTCAACTGGTGAGATGATCAGCTCATGTGTCATGAGGCGATCAGCTCAATTGTTGTACCGGCCGATTCATGGACCAACTGAGATCATTTGGAAAGTCAGAAGACTATTTTGCAAAAGTAAAAGCAACCCACAAAAAAGACCATGTCCTGCAAGCTTCCTAGCTACTCCACCACGGACTAAGGAATTCACATTAAGGAGTCTACAAACAAGTCTTCCCTGGAGATACATGAGGAGATGCGACATGATCTTGATTAGGTGGGTGAGATCATTCATCAAATTGGGGTGGGTCAATAATCCCGACATGACTAGGATTTTTTCATTCCCCGACCGACTCACATAGCTCTACTCCCAAGCAGCTATGTCAAGTTCATCAGTGATGAGCACTCCACACAGTTCAAGTGTTTATCCTTCGTCGTCTTCTTAGACACAAGATGGGTCTGTAGCACCACTCTCACTACCCTCGGCATCAAGATCAAAGTCAACAACATTCTCCAACACATACATATCTTGACTTTTATCTACTATGCCCGTCCAATGTACAACGAGCTTGCCCTTTAGTTGACGTCCAATTTTTAGTGGTTTCACTCTTCTCGAGGGAATTCTATCTGCAAAGTTAGGATATTTGGAGAAAGCTTGGAGATAATAGCCAAACATAACAACTCTATCATCCTCAATGATGGTGATTTGATTGGCTATCTCAATGTATGGGACGCCGCCATGATGACTACCCAAACAACTACAACATGGGAAATTTTGGCCGGACATCACAGGACTTCCACCCATGCTACCCCCTAGCCCCAAAGCCTCCAACATCAAGAGACTTGTCATGTTCTATCTTCAACTTGTCCTTGATTGTACTATCTTCAGCAGAGAAGGTACACAAGGATAATTCACCCACCTAGAGCTCTAAACTCTATGGTGCCTAATGCACGATGAGCCTTTCCACTGGGGAAACAATATGATATTGCATCTTTACTATCACTCCAGCCAAAACACATATTCTTCACTCTGCATTGGCCACCTCTATAGCCACATTCTTGAGCTACACTTATTTCCCTTTCCTACCACTGGAGCATATTGAACACCTGATTGACCTTGCATATTTGAATGACTGCAAGTTCATCCATTGAGGAGCAGTAAAGGACATTTACAACTTGACATTCAATGCCATCACCCTCGGCCTCGAGCTTCCTTGACATTCTAGGTTTGTAGCTACAAATCTAGTATTCAATCTGACTAACCCCCTAGGGCACATTCAACTTTTCCTTTGGGAGAATCCTGACCCCAAAGATGTCCCTGAGCCTACTATACACAGAAGGATTGTCTCATTGGAGGAACATGACAACATGAATGGACCACCTCCTCAACCCTCTTGACGTCGCACCCAGAGGTGCACTGGTGATGGGGAAAGCCTTGATGAGCCCTATGGTTTCTAAGAGGTTTGTAGTCAGCTTGATGAGATCCATCTTGGGTAGTAGTGCTAGGGTCACCAGCTCAATCATGTTTATCTAATGTTGCATTCCCAAGAATCATGGCATGTGAGCATGGGCCACTACACTGCCAATCGGTCACCTTATAAGGAATATGGGGCCCTTCAGGCTTCCCCTGACCCTAACTCCCCATAATGGGAAAATAACTAGTATAATCGTCCATCTTCCTCTCATCCACCACAACATTACCCACCCCCAGAGTGATCTTCTTCCCTGCATCTCCAATTTAATTTTTTCTTGGGACAAGCAAAATTATAAGTCTGGGATGGAGGTGGGTGGTATGTTCTTATTCCACCCCTGTAACATATCGGATCTCGCACCCTACCTTAGAAGTTTGACCTTTTAGACTTAGACAAACAAGGTTGAGGTTAGGCTTAAGAGATGTTCCTAATGTGAGTTAATGCATGTGAAATCACCCTAATAAACCTAATTGAATGACTAATTAAGATAATGGGCCACTAATGTGTCATATGAAATATCTCATATAAAGAAAATCCCAAAGGTGAAATCTAAGTTTAAAATCGTGTTCCTTGGGTTCCAATTACCTTGCGAGTCAAGTTTCACATTATTCACGTAATAATAATTCATTTAATTTAAATTGGAAAAGAAGATGTGAAGTTTTCTCCCAAAATATCAAATAAAATAATAAATTACTCTAAAAGAGGAAAATAAATTTAGATACATAATCTACATACTAAATATAGACTTTGGGTGAATTTTCATCCAATTTGGAGAAAGTTTGATTAAAAGGTGAAATCAGGAGAGAAAGTGTATAGAACCTTCAAAATATTAAATAAATGTACAAACAACTCCAATATGTAAAATTGATGGAAAATTCTATCCAACACATTAAATATGACTTGTGGGTCAGGCTTCATAAAATTTGGATAATCCTAATGTCATTAATGAAGGAGGAAAGAGAAAATGAGGTTTGATTTATTTAACCCACTAAAAGTTTCTAAAAGGTAAAACTAAGTGCATGCTCAAAATCTACATTCTTTAGGACCGGTTTGGTACGATGCGGGAAGAAAAAGTTGTTTTCCAACTTAATGAGTTCATGTTGCTTTTTGATTTGGTTAGACACGTGAAGCTCCAACTCATTGGTTTCTAATTCCCGCTGGCCTCGTTTTTCACCCAAAATCATTGAGTTTGTATTGCGCTATTTTAGCATGCGGTCGGGTGTAGTTTGTGGTGTTTTGTTGGAAAGAGTCATGTTCACACTCCACAACACATCACCGACTAACGGATCAGTAGGTAACCGTACCAGATACTACGTCACCCTAGTTGCTTTACTAGACACGCTCTCTCCTGTGTCTCTCTATCTCTGAAGTAATATGTAAATTGCTAGCAGCGTCACTCGTCGAGCTGATGTTCTAGCTGCTGCTGCACCATACCAAACAATTGCAGTAAAAAAGAATGAAATTGTACTACGAGATACCAAATGAATTTGCACCAGTTCCAAAAGCGTGATTATGTTTTCTTGGTGTTTTGATTCATTCAATTACACCTTATTACACCCTACCAAACAGGGCCTTAATTAGCCTTTATGCAAAATTTCACCTAATTTGGATTTCATTTGCACCCTCTATTGAGAAGAGAGTAAAGATTAAATAAATACATGTGCCAATTTATTCTAATTTTGTTGGGAATTGATTATATGTGTCATGATGTTTCCCATTTTGGTTGGTAGAACTCAGATATTTTCATCTGTCAGATCACAATCCTATGTTTACATGCTTTTCTCCTACCCTGAGCCTTTCTCCGTTGTTTTCCTTTTCTGTGCAATCTGGAAACCAATTTTCCCCTGCTCTTCTTTCTTCAATTTCTTCCTCCACTCCTCACCCTTCTTCCCAATTCCTTCTCCCTCACCTATGACACCCTTCCCTAAACCCACACAAACACACACACACACACAGATATATATATATATATATATATATATATATATATATATATATATATATATATATATATATATGCTAGGTTTCTTCATTTCCCTGCCGTCTCCACAATATGGTCCTCTTTTCCCCTATTATTCCCCTATCCTTCCTACCCTTCGCATCTCCCCACTTCTTTGGTTCATCGGACCACCTCCTAATGGTCTCAAAACCTATGCCGAGGTCCCTGGTCTGTTTGTCCCTCGCTGGTTTAGCCCCTTCAGACTTCGTGTATCGTTTCCCTACTCCATACTCTTTCACCTACTACGGGTGTGTTGACCCTATGTCTTGGATCGCCGGGACCCTCAAAGACCATGGGTTATGCATGGCGGTTGTCCTACAAAGTCATCATCTCCTCCAATTCAGGTCTGAGGTGAGTCCATGAAGTTTCCCCAATTTTGCTCGGTCGAACTGCCTCTCACAGTAGCAGTCATGGCATGCAAAGCTTTGGGGGATATGATCCCTATCAAACTTACACTTTAACCCTCTCGTCTTCTTTTCTTTTCATTTTTTTGTTGAGGGCAAAACTATCTTTCTGCGTGCTGCTTATTTTCTTCCCTCACGCGAGCTCTTGGGCCTTGCTGGCAGTGGGCCTGGACCACTTGGCTACCCATGAGCAGTCCACCTCTACCCCTCTTTCTCTCTCTTTTTCTATCTCGCAATCAGATGATGACATGGATTTTTCTTGATTTCTCATTAGTCAGAAACTGAAAAATCAAATTATTTACTGATCAGAAAAATATGAATAAATAGTCATTGGATTCAAAAAAATAAGGTCTATCTAATAGTACTAGTTTTGATTCTCGAGTCTAATCTTGAGAATATGTGATTTTAATGAATTTACCCAAATATATAATAACTTACAAAATTTATAACTAGATATATATAATTCAGAAAAATGTAATAAAATATGTTTGGACTCATAAAAATATAACCTAAAATATGGTCTAGTTTTGATAATTTCTTGTGCCTTGGTCCATGTTGGTCTTATATAATGATATGTGCCCACTTTGAAGTGATGGTTTACATTTTGTTGTTGTCCATTACGTGATGGCAACACTCTATAATTCTGACTATACTTCTTACTTGCCTCTATGTTTTACATGTTATGTGACTCAGTAGCACTAGAGTAGTGTAATGGCATTGGTTTTTGGGTGGGTGCCCTTTTTTCATATGGGATGGTGGTGGTGGTTCCCCATACCCGAGCTTCAAGGATGTGAAGGAGCTTTCCTCAACTTTTATATGTATTGGGAGTTTTGCAGTGTGTCATTCTCTATTAGGTGTGAAGGATGTGAAACCTTGGCCACTATTGTTATTTATATTTTTCTAGGGCTATGCTTATCTCACATACATGCATGATATTTATTGTGGGGTGTGTTCCCTACTTGTGCTTGATTTCCCACCATGGTAGTGGATGTATAAATGGCACAATCGTTTTATGTTGTTTTAAGGCAAGTATCATTCTTATTGTAATTTGTCTCTTGATACCCATTTGGGTGGTACGTTTCTCTTCTATGGGAAGCTTCTTATGATTTGATTTCCTGATTCCCTTATATTTCTCATTTTACTTTATAGTATGCACATATCAGCCTTTGTTGATGTCTTCTATTTTCTCTTCTTGCTGGGGTATGCTTCCAACCCTTGGTGAAGGATACGGAGGATCTGGCCTTAAGACCTGGACATAGATTGAGAAGTTAAAGATTGGAGACAATCTTGAGGTGGTTTAGATTTCCTCTACATGGATCCTTATGATGTGCCTTTACATGTAAGTTTAAGATGTTACCTTGTTTTCTAAATTGAATATAGTCATGTTTTTATTCAACTGCTACACTTTGGTTGATTTTTATACCACTAATAATGATTTGAAAATTTTACACCCACTCCAAGCATACTTTTGAAGTGTGTTTGGATTGGAGTTTCTATTTTTCAAATTTTTAGTAAGGAGGTGGTTTCAATTCTTTACAACATGGTATCAGAGCTCATGGTCGTCAGAATCTGACTATTTCAATTTTGTCTCCCCATTAGAACCCTTGACTTTACCAAGTTATCTTTAGGTGAGATGTTCACTGTAGATTTTATCATTTGATGCAATAATGTCTGAATAGGTGATGAGGAAGTGGTTGGAAAAGAAGATCCCAATAGGAAATATTGTGATTTGGATTTCACTTTGATTTAGGACCCTAGTTTTAGTTTTTAATCGTAAAAAGTTTTCACAACAAATTATTTCCCATATAATACTATATGTACAAAAATAATGTTGTCCCTCGATTTTATCAAAGTTTTCTTGAACTACGTCGCAATGAAGAGAAACTCTAGTTTGAGTAGAATCTAACCCTAGTTTTGACTTTGGAGTTGTGACTAGGTTTGATTTAAAGGTGTAGTTGGCATATCCTATGACTTGTGGATGCTCATGTAGGGTTGATAGGTTAGAGACACAAGGACGTAAAACTCAACCCTAAGTAGGTTCTGACTTTTAGATGGATAAAATAAATCTCTAAAACTTTCATAACTAAAAGAGATGTGGGTAGCCCAAAAAGTTGAATAGTTTGACTTGTTAGGTCGAACCTTTTATGGGATGGAGAGTAGTTGGATGTTGGATGTTTGGATCAATATATTTTGAGAATATAATCCATTTTAAGGGGTGGATCGAGGTAACATATCAGATCTCGAACCCCACCCTAGAATTTTGTTCTTATGGACTTATCTAAAAAAGGTTTATGTTAGGCTTAAGAGATGTTTCTAATGTGAGTTAATGCATGTGAAATCACCATAATAAACCTAATTGAATGAGTAATTAAGATAATGGGCTACTAATGGGTCATATGACGTATCTCATAAAAAGAAAATTCCCAAAGTGAAATCTAAGTTTAAAATCGTGATCAATGGGTTCCAATGACCTTGCGAGCCAAGTTTCACATTATTCACGTAATAATAATTCATTTAATTCAAATTAGAAAAGAAGATGTGAAGTTTTCCCCCAAAATATCAAATAAAATAATAAATTACTCTAAAAGAGGAAAATAATATTAGATTCATAATCAATATAATAAATATAGACTTTGGGTGAATTTTCATCCAATTTGGAGAAAGCTTGCATAAACGGTGAAATCAAGAGAGAGAAAGTGTTTTCAACATTCAAAATAATAAATAAATATACAAACAACTCCAATATGTAAAATTGATGGCAAATTCGATCCAACACATTAAGTATGACTTGTGGGTCAGGATTCATAAAATTTGGACAATCCTAATTCCATTAATGGAGGAAAGAGAAAATGAGGTTTGATTTATTTAACCCATTAAAAGTTTCCAAAAGGCAAAACTAAGTGTATGCTCAGAATCTACATGCTTTAATTAGTCTTTGTGCAAAATTTCACCTAATTTGGATTTCATTTGCACCCTCTATTGAGGAGAGAGAAAAGATTAAATAAATACATGTGCCACTTTATTCTAATTTGGTTGGGGATCGATTATATGTGTCATGCTATTTCCCATTTTGGTTGGCAGAACTCAGATTTTTTCATCCATCAGATCACAATCCTACGCTGGCGTGCTTTTCTCCTACCCTGAGTCTTTCTTCGTTGTTTTCTTTTTCTGTGTGATATGGAAACCAGTTTTCCCCCGCTCTTCTTTCTTCAATTTCTTCCTCCACTCCTCACCTTTATTACCAATTCCTACTCCCTCACCTATGTCACCCTTCCCTGAACCCACATATATATATTCTAGGTTTCTTCATTTCCCTGTCATCTCCAAAATTTGGTCCTGGTTTCCCCTGTTTCTCCTGTGTCCTTCCTACCCTTCGCATCTCCCCGCTTCTTTGGTTCATCGGACCACCTCCTAATGGTCTCAAAACCTCTACCGAGGTCCCTGGTCTGTTTGGCCCTCATTGGTTTATCCCCTTCAGACTCCGTGTACCATTTCCCTACTCCATACTCTTTCACCTGCTACTGGTGCGCCGAACCTATGTCTTGGATCGACGGGACCCTCAGAGACTGCATGTATGCATCATTGTTGTCATGTGAAGTCATCGTCTCCTCCAATTCAGGTCTGAGGTGACTACTTGAGGTTTCCCGAATTCTTCTCGGTCAAACTGCCTCTCACAGTAGCAGTCATGGCGTGCAAAGCTTTGGGGGATATGACCCCTGTCAAACTTACACTTTAGCCCTCTCGCCTTCTCTGCTTTTTGTTTTTTTGTTGAGGGTAGAACTGTCTTTCCATGTGCTGCTTCTTTTCTTCCCTCGTGTGAGCTCTTGGGCCTTCTGGCAGTGGGCCTAGACCACTTGGCTACCCATGAGCAGTCCACCTCAGCCCCCGCTTTCTCTCTCTTTTGCTTTCACGCAATCAGACGCTGACATGGATTTTTCTTGATTTCTCATTAGTCAAAAATTGAAAAATCAATAAATAATTATTTACTGATCAGAAATATATGAATAAAGAGTTATTGGATTCAAAAAAATAAGAGCTATCTAATAGTACCTATTTTGTTGCCCAAATCTAATCTTGAGAATATGTTATTTTAATGAATTTACCTAAATATATAACAACTTAAAAAATTCATAAAGATATATATAATTCAAAAAAATGTAATAAAATATGTTTTGGACTCATAAAAATATAACCTAAAAATATGGTGTGGTTGTGATAACCTAATTCACCAATAATAAAAAGGTGATTTTTAGGGTTTTGAATACATAATGGAAGCCTAACCCTAATTCCACCTAATTGCGTCTTCAGTTCTTTGGAGGCCTAGGCTTGGTCCTAGATTGTGCTTTGGGTAGAATAGACTCTGAAGTTAAGGTATATTGTATCCCTATTCCTCAATGTTGAGCAATTCACCTACCTTATCATTCTTTTGACTTTAGCCTACACATATGTCTATGATTTTGATATCGTTGTTCATGTGAACTATCTTACTTGTTATGCACTTGGATATTCTCTTAATATCTTTCTTGTGCCTTGGTGCATGTTAGTCTTATATAATGATATGTGCCCACTTTGAAGTGATGATTTATATTTTTGTGTTGTCCATTGTGTGATGGAAACACTATCTAATTCTGACTATACTTCTTACTTGCCTCTATATTTTACATGCCATGTGACTCAGTAGCACTAGAGTAGTGTAATTGCATTGGTTTTTGGGTGGGTTTCTGATAACACCAAATTTTGTGAGGTTTTTGGCCTTTATTCTGTTATCAAAACTACCCTTTTCTGCTATTTTCCTCTCTTTTATATGCACTTTCGCAATAAATGGCCGGGCTACGCTCTTAATCAAATATTTTCATCTCTTGCAGAGGTTTTCCTCCGTTTTGACACAATAAGGCTGTCTCGGCCCACAAAATTAGTCCAAGTCTGCACCGGCCTTCCTGACACCCGATACACACCCTGCCCGGTAGGGTAGAATGACACCACGACGTGCGACAAAGGGGTGCCGCGCAAGGAGGAACTGACGGATGACACGCCTCTTACCCGACAGGGAGCCATAGTCGCCACGACAACCCAAGTATGTCAGGCGACACAGCCACCCACCGGCAGGCACCATTGCCCGTCACGTGACCAATGACCGACACTCCTGAGCCGAGCGATACTAGTATTGGCAGTCCACCAACCCACGAATGAGGAGGACATGTGGCGCTTCGAGCACCATAACTTCCCCCAACCGCTGCCTATAAATAGCAGCTACAGGGAGCCGAAAAGACAGCTTGGTCAGTTCGGATACTTTAGAATTCGGACAGTTGGGAGCCTTGAGTGTTCTTCGGAGGAAACTGCGAGAGCAGATGTATCGCGCCCCAGTGCTCGTGCCGGGCGACACTAGGTGAGCCCTTCCTCATCCCGAGAGGGAGGGGATGGTTCACTTAGAACCGTCCCGGGTGACACTACAGGCCGATATCGGCCACGACCATGAGCGACACAAGTGCCCGACATGATGAACGTGTCGCTCTGTGCCCGACATGATATCGAAACTGATACGCTTCGCCCATCATGCGTGCCTCCCGAGAGGGTCCATCACCTGACATGAGCATATCAGCTAGGTCCTTGAGCGATATAGTCGGTCGTCACTGTGTGCCGCTGGAGAGAGTGTGCCGCCTGACACAGCTGTATCGGGCTAGGCCCTATCTGGTATCGGGTGGGAGAGCCACTGTAGTCTGTCGCCCTTCTACGTCAAGAAGGCGACCTCTATCTTTACTTCTGTTATTTAATTCCTTTCTTACGCAATGTACTAAGACCCTTACTGTTTATGGAAATAGAAAAGCTTAATTACTTGCTGCTCTATGCTTGGTACAATATGTTGGATGACTGCTATGTTTGATATCTGAACTCTAGCTTGCATGTTTGGATCGCGTTTCGCTTAGCTACCGAATCGTGTTTTCCCATCGCAACAACTTCGAGAGTTGTGTTGTGGCTCTAGTGTTTGGTCCAATTCTGGAGTACGAGGGTGCCTGGAACAGAGTCGGTTCAGTAACATTCCACTCTAACTTTGAGCCCAGCAACCTCGAGAGGAGTGCCGAGGCTTGGTTAGAGGTATCCGCTCTGAGAGGAGGGGTGCAGGATGTTACCGGTGCAACTTGTTATGCTGTAGTTGTATCCTTCGTACCTTGCTCTAGACCTAGTTTTATCCTTCTGTTTTTGTTGCAAGAAAACCTCTAAAAACTGCTAAATGACTAAAACCTTAAATCTTTCTAGTAACTCCTCCTGGAGATAGTTTTCTTGTTTTATTCGTGACACCTTACTACTTCCCTTCTGGGGAATTTATCATCTCTTTATACCTGCCGGAGTATAGCGTGTCGATTCTGGGTTCTCAACACTACCACCCTTGTCCCTGTGTTCGACCCCGTATATCTACTTCGACCCCGTAAACAAAGTTGCGGGGGCCTAGAAGGATTTAGGTTTATAAATCTAAAAGCTCGACTACCTCAAATCTGCCTCCAATTTTAGGACGTGCGATTTAGGCCGATCAACTTTTTGGCGCCGTTGCCGGGGACAAGGCAAAAATGGTGCTGTAGACGAATCTGAATCCACTAACTACACTTCAGTGCCTCAAGCTAAGAAATGAGTTTGACAACACTCCTTTTCTTTTTCTTCTTATTGCCATTCTCTTAAAAGTAAAAATTCAATTTCCTAAACTTGATTTTTCATGCGATTTTCAGGAACTCTGAAGGACAGATCACTGTTCCACCGAGCTCTGACACCATTCAACTGTTCGACCGAGCAAAATCATCGACATCATGCCTCCCCGTGTCGACCCGCAACTCTCTGAAGGGGAACAACAGGGAAGGCCTAGGAATGAATCTCCTCCGCCAAGTGGCAACGATCGCTATGACGACAATGACCGACATGAAAATCAGGAATTAGAGCACTCCGAGGAAGGCCACCCCCATGTCAGGCGTCGCCACCGTCAGTGACACAGGCGACACCAGGGCCAAGAATAGCATCGTGAAGCTAGAGACAGCGACAACTCCGAAGAGGAGGAGAAGACGTTGAGAGAGTTGGCGTCCACAAAAGCCAACAACTCCATAAGTCCCGTCATCACCCCGCGGTTCAACGTGGAAAATTTTGAGCTTAATCCGTCCGTGATCTCTATGATTCAAAACAAAAGCTTCAGGGGGATTTTGAAAAGCGACAATCCCGACCACCATCTCGATGCATTTAAAAACATATGTGATACGATAAAGATGCGGGGGGTCCCTCAAGAGGTTATCTAATGTAAGGGCTTCATCTTCTCCCTAGAAGACAAGGCCCTATCCTGGTATCTTGGGTTACCCCACCAGTCTTTGAACGGATGGGGAGCTTTGGCCGATGCGTTCGTAAACAAGTTCTACCCCACCGAAAGAACGGTCAGAAACAGGTAGAAAATAACATCCTTCATGCAAAAGCCGAGTGAAATCCTCCATGACGTCTGGGAGCGGTTCTAGGAGTATCAGAGGGATTGCCCCCATCATAATTACAAGAAGGGCTTCCTCATCACCACCTTCTATAATGGCCTGACTCCCGATGAAAGGGTGTCACTAAATGCGGCAGCAGGAAGTGACTTCCTCGGGAAGAAACCAAGCAAGTCTGAAAAGATCATCAAGAATATGGCCAAGCTGATGGCCGGCGCTAACTTTGATCGATCTGACAGAGGACAGGTCAAGAAGGGCGGTGAAGGGTCTACCCTTGAGTCTAAGGCACTGGAGTCCATCACCTCGCAGATACAAAGAATCGCCACTGATGTTAAACAACTGCGAGAAGCTAGTGGGAAAGGTAAGAAGCCAGTCGAGAAGGTGATGAAATGTGTTACATGCGGCGAAGGAGGACATGGGGTAGACAACTACGTTTACACCTGAACGGACGCAGACAATGATTCTGACTCGGAAGACGAACAGACCAAAAATGTCTCCTTCATGAACTTCAAAAGGCCAGATCATCCCAGGTTTAACTACGGCAACAAAGATGCAGCTGAGAATTCTCACCAGCTGCATGCTACATCTAAGCCAATACAAGCTTTTGAGAAGAGAGGGGGGTCTGGTCAATATACCAAGAACAGTCAGTTCCAGTCAGTGAAAGGAAACTTTCGGGCACAAGGTAAATATCATGGGCCGAACAAAGATCAGGACAAGGGCTCGAGCCAATCAGACGTAATTGGCCAGCTTTTTGACTTCGCAAAGAAGCAGGACACAATTAATAACCAGCTAGCGCATAGTGCGCTATCAAATTCGGGTGTTTTGAACTCATTGCAGGTCCAGCTGGCGGATATGTAGACGCATCAACGCCAAATTGATCAGCAATTAGCTCAAATGGCCGAATTAATGAAGAATCCTTCTGGCAGAATACCGTCCAACACCGAGGCTTCCAAGAAGGCAGGGATGTGATCAAGAGAAGAAGGGATGGAGTTGCAAGAGATGGACGATACTAAAGGCTAGAGGATGAAAAAGCTGGAACCGTCAAGCTGGAGACGAAAAACTACAGCGCTTCTCGGGAGGCAACCCGAGCTGTTCTTAAATTCCTAGTATAGGGCGCATTTACTTTCAAGAAAAATGAACATTATGGCATGTAATAAGGCCAGAGTTAGCGCATGCGCCACATGCGCTGACCCTTATGGGTCACCGCCTTAGTTTTATAGACCGGGATGGGTAATACCATATGAGGTCGGGATCTCAATCTTCGGCCAATGATGTTTTACTCATCAGCCAAAGTTTAAACTACTTTGTTTTCATGATGTAATGGAAGCAACCCAACCGGAGCTATGAATGCGCCCATATCGGGCAGTAGAATTTCGGGCATCGCAAGGGCCGTGACGGATTACACGCCTGGACGGCATGCACATGTGACCGTCACGCCAAAGGACTGATCACCCTTAGGCCAACGGATGGACTTGCCCATCTTACGCGTTTCCCTAACGGCCGACAACCGCCCCGGTTTTACCTATTTCACCCCGGTTGAGTTTTCTATATAAGGAGGGGGCGAGTTTTTACCGTGTCGGGCTCCTTGCCTTACTGTTCTCACGCTCTCGTACCGTGCTAAGACCTTGTGTTTTTGCTCCCTCATCGCGTAAGTTTTCCCTGCTCTCGTGTCGTGCGAAAGTTCAGGAAGGTAACACCCGACAGACCCTATCGCCCGACACGTTCCTTTCTTTAAACATGAAGCTTATCAGTCTTACGGGTCCTTTGCTGAGCATGCCTTGTATTGCCCGATATGGATGTCGTGCAACGTACATTTAGTTCACGTTTGCCCGATACGCCATATCGGGCAACACGCTTGTCTTTTGTGACGTCCTGACGGACAGTCGATCTTTGGCGACCGTATCGCCCGGTACATCTGTGCCTGGCAATGTGTTGTGCCGCGCTGCTCTCCTCATATCATCCGATCTCGCATCAGCTCGAGTTTTCTTTTGATGGGCGGTACCCACCTCTAGTACCGGGCACAAGGCTTCACCCCTGAAACAATTGTGTCACCCGATACGGGGTGTGGATCATTTCTATATCAGGACATACCTTTTTGAGCATTCAAGTTTAACTTCTTCAAAACATCGAGATATCAAAATTTACCAAGGGTTTTATTTGTTAATTAACATAATGGCATGCATCAAGCAAACTGTTGTCCGTGTCGACGAGCAAGGCAGGAGGGTCTACCCCGAGACATCAGCTGGAGTACCCACTGTCGGTCAGAAATGCCCGAATCCGGAAGCAGCTGGACCGTCAACGGCGGAAAAGAGAATGAGGACAGGTGAGATGGAGGCACCACCCTCAGCAACGACAAGGAATACACCCCAGGAACCCTTGGAATACACCCCAAGAAGGTTCCTGCCAAGGGACGATGAGCATGCACGCTGTTACGCTGAGCTTTCAATCAAGCTCTACATGCCGAGCAGGTTCTGCCATCGGTCTTCTGTCATGGAGCTAGGCATATTTGAAAGATTGAAGGGCGTCCTCGCTGCGGCTAGATTAAAAAAGATCTGCCTCGGGTGGTCTTCCTCCTACACTGAGCTCACAAAAGAGTTCATGTCATCTCTCCGCCGAGTAAAGAATTCTGCAGCTGAAAAGAAAGAATACGGTAGAGCTGATAGACTCCAAGCCAGGCTGTACAACTTGGAGTACGCAATCTCCGAGAAGCTGCTGAACAAGATCTTATCTTCCATCGAGGAGGAGGAAGATTTGATGAATAACGGTGAGACAATCACCGAAGGAGACAGGTTCAACCCCGTGGAGCTCTTGAATAAGATGATCGGCGAGTCATCCTTTAAGCCAGGAGTCAAAGTGGCGGCGATGCACTCATGTTTCTGGAGAATCATACACAAGTTGATGGCATGCCTGCTGTTCAGCAAAAACAAATGCAGCAACATTTACACAGAAGAACTCCACGTCATATGGCACATGATGGAGGGAAGAGTGATAAACCTCAGACAGTTCCTGCTGAATAGGCTACACCCAATAAGGGATGCCACCAACGAATATTGCATGGGGGGCATCGTTAACCTAATTGCAGCAGGGCTCGGGTACCCTAAGGAGCCGCGAAGTCTGTCAAGGACACAAGGCGACGAGGTGATTGACCTCAAATACCTAATGAGGACCATCATCATAAGGAAGGAGGGGGGAGGCTACTTCTACAAGTTCGCACGGACGAACACACTCCTCCCACTCCCTCGTTGTGCCACTTACGACACAGACAAGCTGGTCTTCACTACCATGGAAATTGAATCCGTGGTGGCAAATACAGCCCACGCCACCACCGCAAGTGTCCGGGAAAGAACAAATCCAGAGCTTCAGACGACGGCTACTAATAGGACTGTCGTCACTCCTACAATACCAGCCACAACCACGGCGACGACTGAAATGGCCGAAGAAGAACCGGTGATCATTGAGGTCACTGAGGCAATAACTACGGGAGCTACCGCGGAGAAGACGGCCGCAACTCCGGACATCCCTGTAATGCCAGTAGAGGCAGAGGAATAACCGCAGCTGGACGCCAGTAATGAGGTGTTCGCCATGGTCCTTCAGATGAGACTCAAAGGTGTGCAGCTGACACCGACACCACCACCGGTGTCTCTAGTTAGAGCTACTGAAAGGATCGTTGAGGACATCGAGGTGGAGCAACATCCGCCCACACCACGGCCATCTTCAGCAGGACATGAAGGCGAGGAGGAGACGGCCGCAAGAAGGCCGACACCTCACCCGAAGACATCTACCTCGCAAACAATCGAGATAAACTCTGCCTCGTCTGGTAGACCAGAGTGCGACCAGGGTGTCGCAAGGACAGAAGGGAGGACCGCAGGAACCCCTCCGTCACCCGGGATTATGATAGGGCTTGAGCTCGACTACTTGCGGGAGGTAACGAATAACAACTCAGCTACCTGTATTTCCCTAACCCACAAGTTTGCATCTTTCCAAGACAGGCTGAACAACCAAGAGTTAGAGCTGCTGACTCTAGTTGGCCTTCCCGGCAGGCTAGAGACTCTGAATGCGACACTGCAGCAAGTTCTCCAATGCCTCGACAAGATCGAGGAGAGGTTGAATATAGGGGACGATCATCTGCGCCGAAGGCATCCGAGAGGTCGCCATCGCCCCCTAGCCGTAGCTCTCCTTCTTCTTCCTCAAAATCCGCCTCCACAACAGGGTCCGCCTCTGCCTCCAGCGAGCGATCCACAACGCCCGAGGAGGGGACGCAACTAAAGTCAACCGACGGAGCTCCAGCAGGACAGGAGAGCTCCTTAGGTCTAGAGGAAGAAAATCCCTCAGTCTCCCTAGATGAAGTTGAAGATGATAACGAAGACATCAACATCGGGGGAGACTCTTCTGACGAATCAGAGGGAGAAAAGGGGGACGTGCATGCAGCTAATGAAAGACACCTCCCTCAAGGAAGACGCTCGATGGCGGACAGGTTCCGTGAGCCATCTGAGATACCTTCCTTCGAGATGGTCGACTTTGACAGAAGGGCCATCGGCTGCCTGACGATCAGAGACCAGAAGCTGCTGGACAAGGTCCTAAGATCGCGGGCAGATGAAGAAGGCATCGTCTGGAGCGACGACTACTTCTCCATACGACGGGGAACACTCCGCGTCATGTTCCGCTCACCGGCCATTGTCGGAAAAAGACTGTTTAGGGTCCTCAAAAATGTGATAATAGAAAATATCGATAGCAGGATAGGTCGGAAGAAAATATACGTCGCCACCCCGACCTTTGCAAGAAGGATAATGAAGGGGGAACAAGACTCCACTGCGGTGACCAACATGCTGCGACACATTGACGAGCATAGCCCTAACCTCGTGTTGGCACCGTACAAGCACCGCGACTTTTGGTTCCTCTGCATAGTAGATTTAAAGAACCACAATGTTCGGCTGCTGAACTGCAATTACAACGAGGTGCCGCACTCCGGAATTGCTTTCAGCCACCCGGAGGACCAAAAGCTGAGGCTTCTACCACTGTGTCTTCTACGAGCTATCAAGCAAGGAGCCAAACGTCACATCGGCATTTGGAACTTCTATTCTATTCACAACTTCCCCGTCCAGGCTAAAGAGGGAAGCAGAACCAACGCCTTAGTCATCTTAAGTGCCATTGAGGTTCTCAGTACTTTTGGTAACTTGAGGGCCCTTAGGGGCACATGTTTCTATCACCGTAGGGGCACACACGCCATGCTATTGATCAAAGACAGGCGCTATTTTCGAGATGCAGGGGTACCTGATAAGCTGCTGAACGATGACCAAGAGGATGAATCTTCACAATCCAGCAGCTCCGCAGAGAAAGAAGCGGAACTAGAAACTAACACCCACGGGGCAGGCAAGCAGTTAGAGACCCTGCGGAAATTGCACGGGATGGAAGACACTGCTTCGCCTAGAGGTACAAAAGGGCTGATCAAAAACTTCGACCGCTTCTCGTGCGCTACGCTCACACAGGAGTAGGTAGATGAAATCTTTCTGAAGTTAGTAGATGCTACCCCGGGAGATGTCATTTACAAGGCAGGCAATGTGGTGGTCCCAGTAGATGATCTGAGGGACGTGGTTAAAGAACGAGGATGTGTGGCGGTATCTATATTTACCACTTGCATCCAAATATTACAGTCAAAGTTCGAACACGCATACATAGCCCATTCGATGTTGTTCAACGACGTCTGCCTAGCCGATGAAACAGGTGCAAAGAAGCTTTTTCTGGAAGAGTTGGAAAGCGGGGTCCCTAGCCAAATTTTTCTGCCAATATTGCATTATAACCATTGGACTCTCCTGACGGTGTGCACTCAGTAACGAGCAGGAATCTTTTACAACAGCTCAGACAGCAACAAGAACCATCCAGTGCCGTGTACATCAGAACCGTTTTCATACGTCGAACGCTTAACTCGAAAATACTATGACGAGGTGGCAAGGATGATACAACCATATTCCTGGACACGCAAGCAAGCAAATGGCACGAACTCCAGTTCTGCCACCGCAGCCCGCAACAGTTTCCCCTATCTAAAGACTGCGGCATCTTTATCCTGGAATGGATAGCAAACAAAGCAGCGCCTGACCAGCTCCAACACATCGATTATCACAGCAAGAGAGGAGAGTACGTGTGGGAGCTTCTATCTGATGCAGGCGCGCTCATCGGGTAACCCTCACTGGATCAACATTACCCTACCTTATCTGCTTGACAACTCTGGATAGAGTGTGGAGTAAGTTTGGGGGGGTACCATGTACCAGTGAGGGAGGTACAAGATTTTGTCTCGAATTCTTTATTCTTTTGTTCTTTCTTGTATCATGTGTATATTTATATGCTCATATAGTTCCCATGCATATGTACAAAGTTGTTATATTAGTAAAAACCTGATGCAACTGCTTGTAAAGTTGGTTTTCTTTGTGCTTAACGAGATACAAGTTTTGTTATATCTTTCTGATAATGTTGCTTCAAATAAACAAAAGATTATGTTTTTCCACGTCAAAATTTTTTGAAAAATATAATAATCTCACAAACAGCTAAGAGATGAGTATGGAGAAGGAAAAAGCTGCCCAAACAGCAGAAATCTCTTTGTTTCCCCTTTACCCAATGAAAATCCCAAAAAGAGAGAGAAGCCTTACGAGTGTGAATAAAAGCATGAGAGTTGTGCCCAAGAAAAGAAATATATATATATATATATATATACCAGCTTGTTTTCCAAAAGTACCCATCTTTAGGCATGGTAGATCCGGGGCAGTGGTACGTAGGATGTAAAATCACTGCTCTAAAGCCAACTGGCTTGGACTGCAGGGACCACTTGCCTGTTAACGGACCCTTACCTAGATGGACTGATGGAAAACAAGATGATAACACCAAATTTTGTGAGGTTTTTGGCCTTTATTCTGTTATCAAAACTGCCTTTTTCTGCTATTTTCCTCTCTTTTATATGCACTTTCACAATAAATCGCCGGGCTACACTCTTAATCAAATATTTTCATGTGTTGTAGAGTTTTTCCTCCGTTTTGACACAATAAGGCCGTCTCGGCCCACAAAATAAGTCCAAGTCTACACCGGCCTTCCTGACGCCCGATACACGCCCTGCCCGGTAGGGTAGAACGACACCACGACGTGCGATAAAGGGGTGCCGCACAAGGAGGAACTGACAGACGACACACCTCTTACCCGACAGGGAGCCATAGTCGCCACGACAACCCAAGTATGTTGGGTGACATAGCCACCCACCGGCAGGCGCCGTTGCCCATCACCTGACCAACAACCAACACTCCTGAGCCGAGCGATACCAGTATCGACCGTCCACCGACCCGCGAATGAGGAGGACACATGGCGCTTCGAGCACCATAACTACCCCCAACCGCTGCCTATAAATAGCAGCTACAGGGAGCCGAAAAGACAGCTTGGTCAGTTCGGATACTTCGGAATTCGGACAGTTGGGAGCCTTGAGTGTTCTTTGGAGGAAACTGTGAGAGCAGGTGTATCGCGCCCCAGTGCTCATGCCGGGCGACACTAGGTGAGCCCTTCCTCATCCCGAGAGGGAGGGGATGGTTCACTTAGAACCGTCCCGGGCGACACTGCCGGCCGATATCGGCCACGACGATGAGCGACACAAGTGCCTGACATGATGAACGCGTCGCTCCGTGCCCGGCATGATATCGAAACCGATACGCTTCGCCCGTCATGCGTGCCGCCCGAGAGGGTCCATCGCCCGACATGAGAATATCAGCCAGGTCCTTGAGCGATACAGTCGGCCGTCACGGTGTGCCACTCATGAGAGCATGCCGCCCGACATGGCTGTTTCGTGCTAGGCCCTGTCTGGTATCGGGCGGAAGAGCCGCTATAGTCTGTCGCCCTTCTACATCAAGAAGGCGACCTCTATCTTTAATTCTGTTATTTAATTCCTTTCTTACGCAACGTACTAAGACCCTTACTGTTTATGGAAATAGGAAAGCTTAATTACTTGCTTCTCTATGCTTGGCACAATATGTTGTATGACTGCTATGTTTGATATCTAAACTCTAGCTTACATGTTTGGATCGCGTTTCGCTTAGCTACTGAATCGTGTTTTCCCGTTGCAACAACTTCGAGAGTTGTGTTGTGGCTCTAGTGTTTGGTCCGATTCTGGAGTACGAGAGTGCCTGGAACGGAGTCGTTTCAGTAACATTCCACTCTAACTTTGAGCCCAGCAACCTCGAGAGGGGTGTCGAGGCTTGGTTAGAGGTATCCGCTCTGAGAGGAGGGGTGCAAGATGTTACCGGTGCAGCTTGTTATGTTGTAGTCTTATCCTTCGTACCTTGCTCTAGCCCTAGTTTTATCCTTCTGTTTATGTTGCAAGAAAACCTCTAAAAACTGCTAAATGACTAAAACCTTAAATCTTTCTAGTAACTCCACCTGGAGATAGTTTTCTTGTTTTGTTCGTGACACCTTACTGCTTCCCTTCTGGGGAATTTATCATCTCTTTATACCTGCCAGAGTATAGCGTGTCAATTCTGGATTCTCAATACTACCACCCTTGTCCCTGTGTTCGACCCTGTATATCTACTTCGACCCCGTAAACAAAGTTGTGGGGGCCTAGAAGGATTCGAGTTTATAAATGTAAAAGCTCGACTACCTCAAATCCGCCTCCAATTTAGGATGCGTGATTTAGGCCGGTCAGTGTCCTTTTTTCTTATGGGATGGTGGTCGTGGTGGTGCCCCATACCCGAGTTTCAAGGATGTGAAGTCTTGTCTCAACTTTTATATATATTGGGAGTTTGGAAGTGTGTCATTCTCTATCAGGTTTCAAGGATGTGATACTTTGGCCACCATTTTTATTTATATTTTTCTAGGGCTATGTTTATCTCACATACATGTAGGATATTGATTGTGGGGTATGTGTCCTACTTTTGCTTCATTTCCCACCATGGTAGTGGATGTATAAATGGCACAATCTTTTTATATTGTTTTATGGCAAGTATCATTCTTATTGTAATTCGTTTCTCTTGATACCCATTTCGGTGGTACATTTCTCTTCTATCAGAAGATACTTATGATTTGATTTCCTTATTCCCTTATATTTGTCATTTTACTTTATAGTATGCACATATCAACCTTTATTGATGTCTTCTATTTTCCCTTCTTGCTGGGGTATGCTTTCAACTCTAAGAGAAGGATATGGAGGATCTGGGATTAAGAACTGGACGTAGATTGAGAAGTTAAAGCTTGGAGACGATCATGAGGTGGTTCATATTTCCTCTACATGGATCTTTATAATGTTCCATTACATGTAAGTTTAAGATGTTACCTTGTTTTATAAATCGAATATAGTCGTGTTTTTATTCAACTGCTACACTTTGGTTGTTTTGTATACCATTAATAATGATTTGAAAATTTTACACCCACACCAAGCATACCTTTGAAGTGTGTTTGGAATGGAGGTTCTATTGTTCAAATTTTTAGTAAGGAGGTGGTTTCACTTCTTTACAACATGGTATCAGAGTTTATGGTAGTCAACATCTGACTATTTCAATTTTGTCTGCCCATTAGAACCCTTTACTTTGCCAAGTCATCTTTAGGTGAGATGTTCACCCTAGATTTGATCTTTTGATGCAGTAAGGTCTGAATAGGTTATGAGGAAGTCGTTTGATAAGAAGATCTCAATATGGAAATACTGTGATTTGGTTTTCACTTTGATTTTGGGCCCTAATTTTAGTTTTCAATCACAAAAGTTTTCACAACAAATTATTTCCCATATAATACTATATGTACAAATATAATGTTTTCCCTAGATTTTATCAAAGTTTTCTTGAATGAAGTCACAATGAAGAGAA
The DNA here is from genome assembly GCA_963693085.1 of Alisma plantago-aquatica. Classification (NCBI taxonomy): domain Eukaryota; kingdom Viridiplantae; phylum Streptophyta; class Magnoliopsida; order Alismatales; family Alismataceae; genus Alisma; species Alisma plantago-aquatica. The sequence continues at coordinate 219,502,002 of OY856410.1, read as the reverse complement.
ACTCTAGTTTGAGTAGAATATAACCCTAGTTTTTACTGTCGAGTTGTGACGAGGTTTTATTTAAAGGTGTAGTTGACATACCCTATGACTTGTGGATTCTCAAGTATGGTTGATAGGTTAGAGACATAAGGACCTAAAACTCAACCCTAAGTTGGTTCTAAGTTTTAGATGGATACATGGACAACATAAATCTCTAAAACTTTCATAACTAAAAGACATGCAGGTAGCCCTTAAATTTGATTAGTTTGACTTGTTAGGTCGAACCTTTTAATGGGTGCAAAGTAGTTGGATGTTGGATGTTTGGATGAATAGATTTTGAGGACGAATCCTTTTTAAGGGGTGGAGTGAGGTAACATATCAGATCCTAAACCCCACCCTGGAAGTTTGACTTTTTGGACTTAGCCAAACAAGGTTGAGGTTAGGCTTCAGAGATGTTCCTAATGTGAGTTAATGCATGTGAAATCACCCTAATAAACCTAATTGGATGAATAATTAAGATAATGGGCCACTAATGGGCCATATGACATATCTCATAAAAAGAAAATCCCAAAAGTGAAATCTATGTTTAAAATCGTGTTCCTTGGGTTTGAATTACCTTGTGAGTTAGGTTTTACATTATTCACGTAATAATAATTCATTTAATTCAAATTGGAAAAGAAGATGTGAAGTTTTCCCCCAAAATATCAAATAAAATAATAAATTAATCTTCAAGAGGAAAATAATATTAGATTCATAATCTACATAATAAATATAGAGTTTGTGTGAATTTTTATCCAATTTGGAGAAAGTTTGTTTAAAAGGTGAAATTATGAGAGAGAAAGTGTGTAGAACCTTCAAAATATTAAATTAATATACAAATAACTCCAATATGTATAATTGATGGAAAATTCTATCCAACACATTAAATATGACTTGTGGGTCAGGCTTCATAAAATTTGGATAATCCTAATGCCATTAATGAAGGAGGAAAGAGAAAATTAGGTTTGATTTTTTTAACCCATTAAAAGTTTCCAAAAGACAAAACTAAGTGTTTGTTCAGAATGTACATGCTTTATTTAGCCTTTGTGCAAAATTTCACCTAATTTAGATTTCAATTGCACCCTCTATTGAGGAGAGAGAAAAGATTAAATAAATTCATGTGCCACTTTATTCTAATTTGGTTGCGAATCGATTATATGTGTCACGTTGTTTCCCATTTTGGTTGGTAGAACTTGGATTTTTTCATCCATCAGATCACAATCCTATACAGGCGTGCTTTTCTCCTACCCCGAGCCTTTCTTCGTTGTTTTCCTTTTCTGTGCGATCTGGAAACCAGTTTTCCCCCGCTCTTCATTCTTTGATTTATTCCTCCACTCCTCACCTTTCTTCCCGATTCGTTCTCCCTCACCTACGTCACCCTTCCCTGAACTCACATGTATATATATTCTAGGTTTCTTCATTTCCCTGCTGTCTCCACAATCTGGTCCTCTTTTCCCCTATTTCTCCCATGTCCTTCCTACCCTTCACATCTCTCTGCTTCTTTTGTTCATCGGACCACCTCATAATGGTCTTAAAACCTCTGCCGAGGTCCCTAGTCTATTTGGCCCTCACTGGTTTAACCCCTTTAGACTCCATGTACCATTTCCCTACTCCATACTCTTTCACCTACTACTGGTGTTTCGACCCTATGTCTTGTATCGTCGGGACCCTCAGAGACGGCATGTTATGCATTGTGGTTGTCCTGCGATGTCATCATCTCCTCCAATTCAGGTCTGAGGTGAGTCCCTGAGGTTTCCCCAATTTTGCTCAGTCAAACTACCTCTCGCAGTAGCAGTCATGGCGTGCAAATCTTTGGGGGATATGACCCTGATCAAATTTACACTTTAGCCCTCTCATCTTGTTCGCTTTTTTTGTTGAGGGTGAAACTATCTTTCAGTGCGCTGCTTCTTTTTTCCCCTCGCGTGAGCTCTTGGGCCTTGCTGGCGGTGGGCCTAGACGACTTGGATACCCATGAGCGGTCCACCTCAGCCACTCTTTCTCTCTCTTTTGCTTTCTCACAATCAGATGCTGACATGGAATTTTGTTGATTTCTCATTAGTCAGAAATTGAAAAATCAATAACTAATTATTTTACTGATAAGAAAAATATGAATAAATTGTCATTGGATTCAAAAAAATAAGGGCTATCTAATAGTACCAGTTTTTTTGCTCGAATCTAATCTTGAGAATATGTGATTTTAATGAATTTACCTAAATATATAACAACTTACAAAATTCATAACTAGATATATAAATTCAAAAAAATGTAATAAAATATGTTTTTGACTCATAAAAATATAACCTAAAATATGGTGTGTTTTGATAACCTAACTCACCAATAATAAATAGGTGATTTTTAGGGTTTTGAATAAATAATGGAAACCTAACCCTAATTCTACTTAATTGCTTCATAGGTTCTTTGGAGGCTTAGGCTTGGAACTAGATTGTGCTTTGCACAGAGTACACTTTGAAATTATGGTTATGTTGTATCCCCTATTCTTCAATGTTGAGCAATTCACCTAACTTATCATTCTTTTGACTTTAGGCCATACATATGTCTATGCTCTTGATATCGTTGTTCATGTGAACTGTCTTACTTGTTATGGACTTGGATATTTTCTCAGTATCTTTCTTGTGCCTTGGTGCATGCTGGTTTTATCTAATGATATGTGCCCACTTTGAAGTGATGCTTTATATTTTTGTGTTGTCCATTGTGTGATGGCAACACTATATAATTCTGACTATACTTCTTTCTTGCCTCTATATTTTTCAGGATATGTGACTCAGTAGAACTAGAGTAGTGTAATTGCATTGGTTTTTGGGTGGGTGTCCTTTTTTCTTATGGGATGGTGGTGGTGGTTCCCCATACCCGAGTTTCAAGGATGTGAAGCCTTGCCTCAACTTTTATATATATTAGGAGTTTTGATAAGCTCCCATTTTGTGATGTTATCTTACTAGTTTTCCTCAGTTCTCCATACTCTTTCTTAAATAAATTAGACACAATCTTTAATTTTCCACTTTATTGTAAATATACCATCAGACTAACTTTTCCCTTTTTATTTCTTATAGAAAAGCATAAAAAATTTTACAAAAGCTCCCAATAGTCCCATGACTGAATGGACACCAAACGGTCCCAAGACCGAATGGACCCAAAACAGCCCCAAGACCGAATGGATGCCAAATGGTCCCAAGACCGAACGGACACCAAACAGTCCCAACACCGAATCGACACCAAATGGTCCCAAGACCGAATGGATACCAAATGATCCTAAGACCGAAAGGACACCAAACGGTCCCAAGACCGAATGGACACCAAACGGTCCCAAGACCGAATGAAGGCCAAATGGTCCCAATACTGTGTAAAGCCAAATGGTCCCAAGACCGAATAAAGGAAAACAATTCTAAACCATGAGGACTCAAACAGTTTCCAAACTGAGAGAGTCCAAACAGTCTCCAAATTGAGAGAGAGTCCAAATGGTCTTCACGACCGTTTGGGCCCAAATCTCCCAACACGTTTGAGTTTCACTCAAAGCCTATAAACAAGACCCAAATGGTCCTCACAAATCATGAAGTTTCAGACATCCAAAGGCTGTCTCTATTATTCCAGAGCCATTTCATCCTTCACCCACTGCCCCGAGGCTGCCGGTCTGAGATCCATACTCCCTCTCCAAGCTACATTCTCTCTCATCGACAAAGAAGGTGGGAAGAGGAGGATTCATCATCAAGCAAGCTATGAAGTGTGAAGATCGTTTTCCTCTCTCTCCAAGGGCTTGACCTTCCTCCCTCCTTTGTGGAGATGCTGTTATTTCTCTCTCTTCTCGCTCCCTTCTTTGTTCTTGCCATGAGAGAGTAGTCCTATACACTAGGGTGCGTGGAGTAGCCCTGCTACCCATGTTTTCATTTCATGCAATGTAATTCATAAGTTTGCAATAGAGGTATACTTTCTTTTAAGTTCAACATCAATCATTTAATGAATGCTTGTTGCTTGATCACCAACTTGTGTTACTTATTATCTATTAGTATGAATTTTCTAGGTTTGTACTATTAGATTCGAATCTCGATTGAATGTTGGTTCTTGATGCATGTAGTCACCATGCATCTGTTTCGATATCTAGAAGTGTTCTTTAAGAAGTGGAGTAAACTCACTTCCATCTTTGTAATTTCATACTATGAAATTGAATCAGTTGAGGTATAAAAGTACAACCTTGATAAGTCAAGGAACACACATTGTGAAGGGAATGATGTAAAGTAAGTGACCATTCATTTGGGGATGGCTGGCTTTGCAACATTCCCACACTTCTCATAGTTAGTTCTAAATCTACAAAGATACTAACTATTTAGACTTTTATTGCAGGTTATGTTACTATGCTGCATGTTTTGATCCATGTGTAGTGGTGGTGAAAGCCAATCACATCCTAGTGGTGTCTTAACATTATTTATAACCTTAAATTTACTTTCTTGCTTTTACTTTACTTGCACTTAGTTTAAACAATCAAACCAACTCTATGATCTAAATACCAACTGTTAAGGAGTTAAATGAAATTCTAACGTTTTCCATCTTGTTGATCTTAACAAGACTGTTGTCCTATGGATTAGACCCTTAACTATACTACGATAAGACTTCCATGTATCCTAGAATACGTGGGTGGAGTTTTTAATCTAGTATAAGCAAGGCTAAACCTAAAATATTTACTATCTTTAGGATTTTTAGTGGTGCACGCAACTCCACGCAAGTGGAAGCACCATCAAAAATTGGTGTCGTTGTTGGGGACAACGAAACGTTTTAATTTCATTCAACATCTTGGTAGTTGGTTAGGGTTTTACACTTTTTCTGTAATATTACTCCATATTCTCTTGATTTCATCATATCTCCCGCATCATCTGAAAAGTGTGTTTCTTCCTCTACTCAAGTAGAAGACATGTATACAACCATCGCATAATCTTAGATTCTCCCATGATCCAGAGTACGACTCTGAGGTAGAGAGAAGCTTCCACCACCGCATTAGACTTAATCGTCAAAGAGCCAGGCAAATGGCCAAAGATCAATGCCAAGCTGCACTAGTGATGGAAAGGGTCAACACTGCCATAGCAGCCCAGCGAGCGCAACTCATCGCCGACACGCACGCCCAAGTTCAGGCTGAAGTACGGGCTGAAGAGCAAGCCCGCATCTGTGCCGAGAATGAAGCATCCAAGGCTGTTGTGCAACTGTTGATAAGGAGCAAGCAACAAAGGGACTACGCTATTCCCAAGAACTACGAAGACAACCATCCAGTCCAACCACCACTCATCGACACTCTTAATTTTGAGATTAGGACACAATGGATCCAAATAATGCAGGGCATCTCATTTTCTGGAAGTGTTGGAGATGACTACATGGACCATTTGAAGAGCTTCAAGGCTCTTTGCAGGTTGGTACCACAAGCTGGAACAACAATGGACACAATCATGCTTAGACTCTTCAATTTCACTATGTCTGGAAGAGCACTAAGCTGGTACAATTCTTTGGACGGGATCCAATCACCACCTGGCCCCCCTTAGAAGAGAAGTTCTTGGAGAAATTCTTCCCACCTTGACTAATCTACCAAATTAGAGGGAAAATGAACCAATTCTTTCAACTACCAGGAGAGTCATTGGCTGACTCATGGGAAATGTTCAAGGAACTCTTGAGGAAATGCCCTCACCATGGAATCTCGCAAAATCAACTCATAGAAACTTTTTATAGGGGAGTAAGTGATGAAATCAAAAAGTTCATAGATTCCTCATGTGGAGGAAACTTTATGAGACAAAACTACGAAGATGCCTGGAGGATCGTCACTCTCAGAGCCAAAAATCAATCCAATTGGGGGAGGGCGACCACAGGAGGAGTTTTAAAAGTTTGTAAAGCTGAAGAATCTATAGAAATGAAATCCATAGATGAAGCTGTGAAAACCATAGCCAACAAACAACAAGCCCTCGAAACATCATTTGGGGAGTATGACAGAAAGAAGAACCCCCAACAAGTTTAAGCAGCCACGGGAACTTGCGAGGCCTATCATGCATCTGATCATCCCACATTGTCATGCAGTCTCCTATACAATGTAATAATGGATTTGCAACCACCTCAACCACATTATAAGTTGACCATTGAACACCCTGAAGATCAGAGGCCGGAACAAGTAAATTCCATTCATTCCATACCAGGACAAGCTTACTTCAATCCAAATCAACTGAGAAATCATCCTGGTTTTTAATATGGAAATCCTGCGGGGACTGCTAACCGACAACATCAAACACAAGGTGGTTCCTCCAATAGACTACCACCTGGATTTCAAAGCAACTACAACCAAAATCAAGGAATCCTAGAAAAAATTTCTAGAGATCCAATCTTAGAAAAAATTTCTAGAGATCCAACTACCCAAGAAATCCTTCTACATACTACCAATATACTCATCCTCCTCTACACCTGCAATTACAACAAACTCAGGTGCAACTGCCGCAGCAACCTTAGTTGCCAGCACCTCAACAACAATCACCTCAAGGGCAACAGCAACTCACTCAATTTCAATAGAAAAATGCCCCACCACAGCAGACTGATGAACTATCCTTGATAAGGCAAATGTTGTAATCCCAGCAAACCATGTTGGCTAACCAGCAAGCCCAACAAAAAGTTGTGGAAACTCAGTTAGCACAGATAGCAGCTCAACTAAAACCCCCAGTGGGCACTTTCGTTGGCCAGCCAGAAGCAAATCCAAGACACGATCAACAAAGACCAGAACAATTAAATGTTGTTACAACAAGGTCTGGTCGTGCTCTTACTGAAGCCATCTCGGTTAATCAAGAAGATAGGGAAGTAATGGAAATCATCCCAACAGAAGAATCAGGTCAAGAAGCTGAAGAAAGGAAAGAAAAGGAACAAGGTCCCAAAGAACCAGAGGTTCCACAATACAAGCCAAGGATACCCTATACTGGAAGACTAAAGGAAACTAGATTAGACTCTAGATTCCAAAAATTCAAATAGGTAATGAAGAAACTTTATGTTGATATTCCCTTCCTCGACGCCTTATCTGAAATCCCATCCTAGTCCAAATACCTGAAGACCTTTCTATCAAAGAAATATATCACAGAGGAGCATGAAACTATCAAGCTAGCCCAAACCACCTCTGATATCATTTTGAATAAAATGACAAAAAAATAGAAGGACCCTTGCACTTTTGCCATACAATGCTCTATTGGGAACACTTCTTGTAAAAAGGGATTGGCTGACTTGGGAGCCAACATATCAATTATGCCATTTTCCATGTGCAAAAGATTGGGGTTTACGGACTTGTTGCCTACAACAATGACCATCCAGCTCACTGATTCCACCATCACTGCTCCCCTAGGGATCATTGAGGACATTCTAGTAAGAGTGGGGAGGGACTCTTATGTCCCTTGTGATTTCATCATTATGGATATAAAAGAAGACCTAAGGTACCCGATAATTTTTGGTAGACCCTTCCTCGCCACAGCTAGAGCATTAATTGATGTCGAGGTTGGCATAATTACATTGAGGTTGGGCAAAGAAACTATTCAATTCAGGGTTTTCAATAGCATGAAGAGCCCTAGTATCCATTAAGAGGCAGATGCCCTAGAGGACGCTCTAATAAATCTAGAAGCTGAATTTTCAACCAACGAGCTAGTTCAGCAATGCCTGCAATACTTGGAGCAAGTTGACAAAGCCCCAGAAGCCACTTTTGAAGAACTGAAATATGTCTCCATATTAGAGACAACAGAAGTACCCAAAGCTAAGGAAATGAAAACTCTACTGGTTGGGCTCAAACATGTCTTCCTAGATGAAGAAAAGTTATGTCCAATTATCATTAGCTCCCCTCTGATTGACGACCAGGAAGAAAGGCTTCTCACTTAATTAAGGAAGCACAAGAAAGCAATTGGGTAAAAGATGACTGACCTAACGGGCATAAACCCATATCTATGCATGAATAAACTACCTATGATAGAAGAGTTCAAACCCTCGAGGAAGCAGCAGAGAAAACTGAACCCAAACCTAAAAGAGGTAGTTCGCCTCGAAGTTCTTAAACACTTGAAAGCAGGTATTATCTATCCAATTTCAGACTCTCAGTGGGTTAGTCCTGTCCAAGTGGTCCCTAAAAAGAGGGGAACCATTGTTGTCCTAAACAATAAGAATGAACTAGTACCTACAAGGACCGATACTGGCTGGAGAATGTGCATTGATTATAGAAAATTGAACAAATCAACAAGGAAGGACCATTTTCCCTTACCCTTCCTTGATGAGGTCCTTGAGCGGCTAGCCCACCACATAAATTTCTGCTACCTCAATGGATATTTTGTGTTTTACCAAATCCCAATTCACCTTGAAGACCAAGAAAAAATGACATTTACTTCTGCTTTTAGAACATACGCCTTCAGAAGGATGCCCTTCGGGCTATGTAACGCACCTGCAACCTTCCAAAGGTGCATGATAGATATCTTCGTGGGATTAACTGAAACCATTATGGAGGTATTTATGGATGATTTTTCATTATATGGAGATTCTTTTGATAATTGTCTTCTCAACCTAAGTAAAGTCCTATAGAGATGCGAGGAAACAAACCTTATCCTAAATTGGGAAAAATGTCACTTTATGGTGACCGAAGGTGTCGTCCTCAGACATCGAGTAAGTGAAAGAGGAATCGAAGTAGATAAGGCAAAAATCAATGTCATCTCAAAGTTGTCACCACCCAAAGACATAAGGGGAGTGTGAGCCGTCTTGGGTCATGTCGGGTTCTATCGAAGATTTATCAAAGACTTCTTGAAAATAGCAAAACCTATGACATACCTATTGACCAAGGATGTTGATTTCAACTTTGACAAGGAATGTCTACATAGCTTTACAACTTTGAAGAATGCTCTAATCTCAGCACCCATTCAAAGAGTGCCTGACTGGTCACAACCTTTTGAAATAATGTGTGACGCTAGTGACTATGCCATAGGGGCTGTGCTAGGGCAGAGAATAGACAAAAAGCCATATGTAATATACTACGCATCAAAGATGTTAGATGAGGTGCAAAAGAATTACACTACTACTGAAAAGGAATTCTTAGCCGTCATCTACGCTTTTGAAAAATTTTGTTCTTATCTAATTGGATCAAAGGTCGTAGTATATACAGACCACTCTGCCATCAAATATCTTATTCAGAAACAGGATGCAAAACCCAGACTCATCCGCTGGGTATTAATGCTGCAAGAATTTGATCTTGAAATAAATGACAAAAGCGGAGTGGAAAATGTCATCGTTGATCACCTAAGTCACATTGAATGTCAAGACGACGACAACGTACCCATCCGAGACTCCCTCCCTAACGACCAGCTTATGAAAATTACCACCGGATTCCCCTGGTATGCCAACATAGTGAACTATCTAGCTACAGGAATCATCCACCCCTCCGCCTCTCACCACGATAACAAGAAATTTATCCATGATGTTAAACAATACTACTGGGATAAACCCTATCTTTTTCATCTATGTGCAGACGGACTTTTCCATCGCTGCATACCAGAAGAGGAAATTACTCATGTCTTAGTGCATTGTCATTCTGACCCACTGGGGGACACATGAGTTCGAAAAAGACCGCTCTGAAAGTTCTACAATCGGGTTTCTTTTGGCCAACAATAGCAAGAGATTCCTATGATTTCATAAGATTGTGCAATAAATGTCAGCTTTTTGGCGGTATAACTAAAAGGAATGAAATGCCTCTCACTTTGTGGAAAAAAATCAAACCTTTTGATGTTTGGAGAATAGATTACATGGGTCCCTTCCCCTCATCCTATCGATTTTCTTACATATTGGTCGTTGTGGATTATGTCTCAAAATGGGTAGAAGATATACCCACCATTTCCAGCGATTCAAAGCCAGTCATCAAGATGTTCAAAGATATCATTTTCCCCAGATTTGGAGTCCCCCGAACTATCATATCCGACAGAGGGACCCATTTTCTGGAAAGAAGCTTCAAAGCCCTCTTAAAAAAATATGGAGTCAACTAGAAGGTCGCCACACCTTACCACCCACAAACTAGTGGCCAAGTCGATGTTTCGAATAGACAACTGAAAGCAATTTTAGAGAAAACAGTCAATAGACATCATACCGACTGGTCCACCAAGCATCCTGATACCCTTTGGTCTTACCACATAGCTTTTAAAACACCGATTAGAACAACCCCATTCCGAATGGTATATGGGAAATTATGCCATCTTCCAGTTGAACTGGAACATAAGGCCTGGTGGGCCATTAAACAACTAAATTTTGATTTTAAAACCACTAGAGAATACAGACAACTCCAGTTATAAGAAATTAAGGAGCTTGGAATGAAAGCCTACCATAGTGCTAGAATCTATAAATAACAAACCAAGATGTGGCACGACGGCCACCTCAAAAGAAAAGACATTACTATCAGAGATAAGGTCCTCCTCTTCAATTCCAGACTTAAGATGTTTCCTGGAAAGCTCTTCTAGAAGTGGTCTAGACCATTCACAATTAAACACATCTACCCCACCGGAGCTGTCATCATCCTTGACAATAATGGGGGAGAATGGACCGTTAATGGCCACAGATTGAAGAGATACTACACACCAGCAGATAAAATTCCAAGACAGACTATCGAGATCCACAATCCCTCAACATCAACATAACCAAATCGGATTTTCGTCGAGCCAGCCACGTAAAATCCAGGCGCTACTTGTAGGAAACCCAAGATCTGAGTAACACTGTTTTATTTTGCCTAGTTTTACTAATTTTCTTATCCCTTCGAAAATATAAAAATTCATATCAATAACCAAACGAAACATAAAAATATAAAATCCAAAAACATAAATAAATCTTAACCAAATGATTTTGAAACCATTTGGACTCAAACGGTCTCAAAACCATTTGGTCCTCTCAGTCTCAAAACTGTTTTGTCCTCTCAGTCTTGAAACTGTTTGGACTCAACCAATCTGGAAACCATTTGGCCCTCTCGGTCTTGAAACCATTTGGAACCCAAACGGTCTCGAAACCGTTTGGACCCCAAATGGTCTCAAGACCGTTTTCCCTTGGGAATTTGTAACACCCCCCCAAATCCTATAAATATAACCCCAACCCCTCCCTTTTTCCTCTTCTAAAATCCCAAACTCCCTAAATCCTCATGCGAGCACTATTTCATCCCCTCCGTTTCTCGCTCTCATGCAACTTGTGACGCTTGCTCTCTCTATCACCATCTCTGACGACACCACTATCTTCCCCATGTGTTTTCATGAAGTTTTTCACCGTCAACGTCATCGTCACACAACAAGGTAAACCAGTAGTTTGACACCATCGCCACTGCCATCTTCTCTGAATGCATGGGGCTAAAAAAGGACTAAAAGAAGCCTAATGCCCTTGTCCATGTACTTCTCAACCTATCACCTTGACACTCTGAGGACAGAGTGAGTGATAGGTTGGGGGGGTACACTGGACAAGGGTGAGGTATCATTTTTCAACCCTTCTCCCTCTACTCTTTTTATTCACTTCTGCTTTTCTATGTACTGCTTTTATTTTTCTTTTCACATTTTAGACTTTTTCAGTATTTTCTTTGATTAGAATAATTCTTGTACATAAGTATAACATCACTCTTGGAAAAAGTCACCCCAGCAAAATTTAGAATCAAAGTAGTCCTCAAAAAGAAATAACAGAAAAAACACTTAGGCATGTAATGGAGAATTAATAAATTACTTTCACACCTGATTTCCATGCTTTTGCTTCAACTCTGCTCCAGACTCTCCACAAGTTAACATCATGGCCGAAGCCAGCCAAAACTCTTACAAGGATGGGAAGGAACCAGGTAAAATCCAAATCAAGGAACTCACAAGTGGACCACCAAGTGTGAAACCGAAATAAGTGCATGCCCGGAGATTCCAAGAATTTCTTCTTTTCAAAAGAGGCCTGGCAGCCCAAACAAAATCCCTAAATATCTAACTCCTAAGCCTGTGAGTATAAGAATAAAAGCCAGAGTGTTGAATAAAAACATGTGAGTTGTGCCACGCCTAAGGACCTATATGAAGGACCAATAAAGGTCTCACCCGGTTGGTACATTTAGTTTCCCTCACAAAGGAAGATGTGTCGCGCACGGTAATGAGATCCTAAGGTTCCTGAATATATGAAAAAGTTGATAAAGGACTCACCCGACTGGTACATTTAGCTGCCCTCATAAAGGCAGATGTGTCGTGCCCGGTAGTGAGATCCAAAAAGTTTAGATAAACCCTCCCCCACTCAAATGTTGAGTTACACATCAACCTTTAGCCAACCCTCATGCCTTTGTTCGTTTTCAATAGATTTTTCAAAGAAGTATAAAACTGATTGGAGTTGAAAACATGCACATAATGTGATCGAGGAAAAGGTGGTCCCTATGCAAGCTACGCGATAAGGAAGAAATTTGAGATTCACGCAACTCCCAATACCTAAAAAAGTTAGTGCAAGCACAAGCCCGATAAAACTCTAAGAGATTCTTGGCTTAGAATGGAAGCAAGAGTATGAAAATCTTCACTAAATAAAATTGCCTCGCCACTACATGCCTCAACTCTATCTAGCTTGAGGAAAAGCTAGACTCTAAGTTAGGGGGGCGATAACCTCCCATTTTGCGATGTTATCTTACTAGTTTTCCTCAGTTCTCCATACTCTTTCCTAAATAAATTAGACACAATCTTTGATTTTCCACTTTATTGTAAATATACCATCAGACTAACTTTTCCCCTTTTATTTCTTACAGAAAAGCACACAAAAAATTACAAAAGCTCCAAACGGTCCCATGAACGAATGGACACCAAACGTTCACAAGACCAAATGGACGCCAAACGGTCCCAAGACTGAACGGACACCAAACGGTCTCAAGACCGAATGGACACCAAACGTTCCCAAGACCAAATGGACACCAAACGGTCCTAAGACCGAGAGGACACCAAACGGTCCCAAGAGTGAATGGACACCAAACGGTCCCAAGACCGAATGAAGGCCAAACGGTCCCAAGACTGTGTAAATTCAAACGGTCCCAAGACCGAATAAAGGCAAACGGTTCCAAACCATGAGGACTCAAATGGTTTCCAAACCAAGAGAGTCCAAACAGTCTCTAAATTGAGAGAGAGTCCAAGCGATCTTCACGACCGTTTGGGCCCAAATGTCCCAAACCGTTTGAGTTTCACTCAAAGCCTATAAATAAGACCCGAATGGTCCTCACAAATCATGAAGTTTCAGACGTCCAAAGGGTGCCTCTATTGTTCCAGAGCCATTTCATCCTTCACCCACTTCCCCGAGGCTACCGGTCTGAGATCCATACTCCATCTCCAAGCTACCTTCTATCTCATAGACAAAGAAGTTGGGAAGAGGAGGATTCATCATCAAGCAAGCTATGAAGTGTGAAGATCGTTGCTCTCTCTCTCTCTCCAAGGGGTTGACCTTCCTCCCTCCTTCGTGGAGATGATGCTCTTTCTCTCTCGTTTCACTCCCTTCTTTGTTCTTTCCATGAGCGAGTAGTCCTATACACTAGGGTGTGGGGAGTAGCCCTTCTACCCATGTTTTCATTTCATGCAATGTAATTCATAAGATTGCAATAGCGATATACTTTCTTTTTAGTTCAACATCAATCATTTAATGAATGCTTGTTGCTTGATCACCAACTTGTGTTACTTATTATCTATTAGTATGAATTGTCTACGGTTGTACTATTAGATTCAAATATCGATTGAATGTTGGTTCTTGATGCATGTAGTCACCATGCATCTATTTTGGTATCTAGGATTGTTCTTCAAGAAGTGCAGTAAACTCAATTCCATTGTTGTACTTTCATACTATGAAATGGAATCAATTGACGTATAAAAGTACAACCTTGCTAAGTTGAGGAACACACTTTATGAAGGGAATGATGTAAAGTAAGTGACCATTCGTTTGGGGATGGTTGGCTTTGCAACATTCCCACACTTCTCATAGTTAGTTCTCGAAAGGAAACTAAATCTACAAAGACACTAACTGTTTAGGTTCTTATTGTAGGTTATGTTACTATGCTGCATGTTTTGATCCATGTGTAGTGGTGGTGAAAGCCGATCACATTCTAGTGGTTTATTAACATTGTTTACAACCTTAAATTTTCTTTCTTGCTTTTACTTTACTTGCACTTAGTTTAAACAATCAAACCAACTCTTTGATCTAAATCCAACTGTTAAGGAGTTAAATGAAATTCTAATGTTTTCCATCTTGTTGATCTTAAAAAGACCGTTGTCCTCTGGATTCGACCCTTAACTGTACTACTATAAGACTTCCATGTATCCTAGCATAAGTGGGTGGAGATTTTAATCTAGTATAAGCAAGGATAAACCTAAAAGATTTACTAACTTTAGGATTTTTAGTGGTGCACGCAACTCCACGCAAGTGGAAGCTCCATCAAGTTTGGCAGTGTGTCATTCTATATCAGGTTTCAAGGATGTGAAACCTTGGCCACCATTGTTGTTTATATTTTTATAGGGCTATGTTTATCTCACATATATGCAGGATATTGATTGTGGGGTGTGTGACCTACTTGTGCTTCATTTCCCACCATGGTAGCGGATGTATAAATGGCACAATCTTTTTATGTGTTTTATGTCAAGTATCATTTTTATTTTAATTTGTTTCTCTTGATACCCATTTTGATGGTACTTTTATCTTCTACGGGAAGCTTCTTATGATTTGATTTCCTTATTCCCTTATGTTTCTCATTTTACTTTATAGTATGCACATATCAGTCTTTGCTGATGTCTTCAATTTTCTCTTCTTCTTGGGGTATGCTTCCAACCGTAGGTGAAGGATATATGCATGATCTGTGTGGGTTCTGATCTCCAAACCACGATATAAACACGATTTAAACTTAGCGGAAGTGAATCAATTAACAGCGGAAGACAAAAATCACGGGAAATTAAAACTTTTCGAGACAAGAGCTTGAATCCATAAAGCTTCATTCATAAAAGGAGATAAACTGTTTACATCTCATGATAATTACTTCTTGAGTAATTATATACAACAAGATACAAAATCTCAAGAACTCATAACCAAAAGACTCCAAGACCTGAGAGTACAGAGGACACATAGGACTGACTCTAACTACACCACATGGTAGGCTAAATCTCCACCTGAGATTTACTGCTGCTCCTGGTGCTGCTGCTGCTGGGACTGGTGACCTGTAGACCTGTTCCTCCGTCCTCGACGTCCACCTAAAAAGTTGAAGTCTACGGGGTGAGACAATTGTACATAATTGTCCCAGCGAGAGTTATAACTCTCTGCCAGAAGCTTTATTATAACATCAAAGAATAACTTAAGCAGTAAAATCTTACAAAGTATTCAATAGCAGATACAGTTGTATACAAGAGCTCAACATATATCAAGCATGAAGAACATATGCACTATACAGTGTAACATCAATCAATTAGCTCATAGTTACCTTTAACAGGTATACTACGATGTAGATTATGTTTTTCCAACATTCTTATTATTATGCCCTGTGGAGATGAGGTTTACCACTCATACCCCAACCAATCACTGTTAAGTGCCTTAGTATCATACTAGGTCATCGAAAAAGCCGGATTCTCATGACCTTCACCTTCCTCAGTCAGTAAGAGGATCACTTGTAGGACATCTTGTGTCTCTACTATTATAGCTCACCAGGGTAATCTGGTCCTTCGCTATTTTAGAGTTACAGTGGCGTTCTGTACTCTCTTCGTCATCAGGAGATTTCATGTTTATCTTCACTGATACAGATATCTATGTTTTCCTCGTCATCAGGAGGTTTCATGTTTACCATCCACTGATACGGTATGAGTTTTGTAGTGAAGGATTGACGGATTATACATCTACATCAAATTCCTACACTAGGATGTAAGGTTCTACACATCCATATACCCCACATACTCAACAGTATGTGATCTAGAAGTTCCCGTAGGAAAACCTGTTTCACCATTATTTGATCTCTGACAATGATGGATCTATGATCAGGGCTTCTACATTACACTTCATTAGTTAGGTACATTTAGTATTCTTTTACATCATACATTGTTCTTCAAACAATAACAGTAGCATAACAGCTATGAAAGTAGAATACTAAATGTAACAAACCTAACTCACATCAATCATCATTTCTCAGTATACTCATCACAAGTCATCTTTAAAGCATGACCTTGATGGTATTCATGGCTCTTATAGCCCATTAAAACATAGGATGCCACTGACAAGGCATCAAGATATTTTACTATTCATAAAGCTAACAACATGCTTTCAATGAATATAGTATCATCATTCATACCTGGATATGATCACCTTCATATCAGAACCTGCATGGTTAATTCAACTGATAAATGTAATTCAAAACAAGAATATACTTTCCACTCTTGTCATAAGAGCTAAGTTCTCTGATTCTCATCAATTAGAGTTTGCTACTCATATTGCATGTCATCACCCTTGAATTAGGGTTTACTATTCACATGTCATCACCCTTGAATTAGGGTTTACTATTTACATTACATGTCATCACCCTTGAATTAGGGTTTACTATTCACATTACATGTCATCACCCTTGAATTAGGGTTTACTATTCACATTATGGTGAATTAAACTCATAACATCATCATGTATGAGGAACATCATCATTGATGCTCTCAGATTAGTTTAAGATTCATCATTTATCATAATTAGGGTTCCATGATCTCACATAGGTGGATCATACCCTAATCATGCACATTCATGTGTATTGAAGGTACTTTACTTGAATTTCCATCATAAAAGGGTACTTTCTCTTTCTTAAGATACTTTCTCTCTCCTCATACTTGTAGATGGTGATAACACCAATCTAGATCAGGTTGGGTTAAGTCCACTTTGATTAACATAGACCAAATCACCACTATTAAGTGATTAGGGTTTGATTAGAATAAGATTTCACTCAATTGAACCTTTCAAGGGTATTATGGTAAATTACACATTGATCATCATCATGGTTTAATTTACTAACCACTTGACCCTTAATGTCTTTTGGTATCATTAGGGTTTAGGTTGAACAACTATTAAACCATTTAAGCCTTCAAGGCATTAGGCAGACATAACTTCAAAAGTCACCACTAGGTTTCACACCTTCATCCTTCATACGATCTTGAGGTCGTATGCCCTCATTCGATCTTGAGGTAGTATACCCTCATTCGATCTTGAGGTCGTATACCCTCATTCGATCTTGAGGTCGAATGCCCTCATACGGTTTGAGGTTGAATTCCCTCATACGGTTTGAGGTCGAATGACCTTATACGGTCTTGAGGTCGAATGACCTTATACGGTCTTGAGGTCGAATGAACTTATACGGTCTTGAGGTCGAATGACCTTATACGGTCTTGAGGTCGAATGACCTTATACGGTCTTCAGGTCGAATGACCTTATACGGTCTTCAGGTCGAATGACCTTATACGGTCTTGAGGTCGAATGACCTCAAAAGCTCTAGATCGTATGGACCTCCAAGGTGGTTTAAAGGGTAAACTCGATTAGGGTTTCCTATGTTGAAGCCATCAATTGGTCTCAAGCTTGCTAACCACTTACCAATTGAGACAATTAGGGTTAGCCTTAACCAATTGGTCACTCAATTGACCCTCAATTGATATCCAATTAGGGTTGGAGTTGGTTCAATTAAGGTCTATAAACGTTCAACCATCAACACTCAACAATGTGAATCAAATCGCAGTTGAACCCATCAATTGACCTCCAATTGGGCTCAAACTTGGCCCAAACGGTCTTGGGATCGTTTGGATATACTCCAAATGGTCTTGAGACCGTTTTCCCAAGAATTCATCAAAATCTAGATTGATTTGATAGGGGTTGAACCTTAATTAAGTCACAAATCAGCAATTTGATTATTTTAATAACCCATTATAATTGGGCCCTCAATTGATCAAATTACCTTAACCCTAGACCTCCAAACGGTCTTGGGTTGTCACTAAACGGTCTTGAGACCGTTTGCCCATCCATCCTTTGGACTCTAGTGAAAACTCATCAAGGTTTGATTTATTGAGTTGATCATTACATCAATACTTAATTGCAATGTAATTTGGTATCTTTGTACCTTCAATTGGTCAACTATAATTGACCCCAGACCTCCATACGGTCTTGGGTGATCCCCAAACGGTCTTGAGACCGTTTGGATGATTCCCCAAACGGTCTTGAGACCGTTTGGGCTAATCAACCCAAAATCTCAAATTAGCTCATTGTGATTTCAGCACTGATTTCAATTAGGGTTTGCCCTAGTAATCAACCTTCAACTCTTAACTTGTTTGGAATTAGTCCATAAAATTTGGTGAGTTATTAACTAAGATCATTATGAACAGTAATCTCATACGGTCAATGCTTAGTCAACCATCTTATACGGTCTTGAGACCGTTTGCCCAAAAAGGGTAAATTAAGCAGATTGAAAATCAGAACTAAATTCAATTGAATTTGCTAATTGTTTTGCCTATATCTCACGATTCCTTTGGAGTTAACCTCTCAAATTTTGTGGGTGATTAACCTTCATAATTATGAACAGGATTCCCATACGGTCCATGCTTGGTCAACGCGGCCATACGGTCTTGAGACCATATGCCTTCATACGACCTTGAAACCGTTTGCCCACCAAACGGTTTTGTAAACCGTATGGGCAATTGGTTGAGGTCGTATGGTAAAGTGGAAAACTGTGGATAAGCATAGGAAATAATGCCCTCATCTTCTAGCTCAAGAACAGAAACAGTTCCTCACGGATTTGCTTGCAAGGAAGCAAGGGAAGATAGGGAAGGAGAAGAACTAGCAACTAAAAGCATAGAAAAGATGTATATAACAAAGCATAGGTTTAGAGTTATAAAACCCGCCTAAAGCTTGCTCCTTGAGCTCCAAGATTTTGAGCTCCAAGCCTTTAATGGCGTCCTAGAAGCTCCACATGTCGGGCAAGGTGAATCCTCCAAGAAAAGTTGAGAAGAGATGGCTAGAAAGATAGAGCTAAGTGAGCTAGCCATGAATTTGACCTTGAATTCGAGTTTCATCCAAGAATTTAAGAAAAAGGAAGGATCCAAACCTACCTTGCACTCCCCTGGTCGTCCTCCTGAGCTCCAGAGGTCTCCTTAGTCGGTTGAGCAAGGGGGAACACTAAAGGAAACGAAAGAAACATTCCTTTTCTAAGTGAGGAAAAGGGCTTATATACTTGGGTGGAATTTCAACATAAGTACATAGGTTTTCCTCATTTTCTCATATAAGTCCTCCCTTTCTTCTTTGCTCGCCCCTACCTCTTATTTCTAAGGACAACCTTCTTCTAAGGTCAAGAAATGAAGGCAAAGAAGATCAACCTATTACTAACGCACACACATAAAAGGGCTATAGTACTTACACCTTGATTATTCAATTGAAGTGACTTCTTCATCATTTCTTCTCTAAATGATGACAAGAGTCTTACAAGATATTTTAGATGGTGTATTTTACAAGTTGCACCCCTCAAATTGGGTAAATTGCACTTTACTCCAATTTAGGGTTTCAAGCACAGGGATTGCTTCCACAGCTGCACCTTGGTGCTCAAGCTTGGGAAATCCCTCAAACTTTACCATAATCATTCTTATGATGTCTCAACATCAGAGGAACATCTCAACATGTGCAAATTGCAAGTTAACCCTTCTAACTGGGTAAATTGCACATAGGTCCCTGTATTACAAAACAATCAATTCAATCATTGTTTAAAAGGGACAGAAAAGGAAAAGTATGTTCCTTAGGAACTTAATTACATGCCAAAAGATAATCACCAGTATCTTAATTACATAATTAGGCAAAACACCTAGGGTTAACTCATAACCCAGGTCAAGGATGTTACAAATTATCCACCCCTTACAAGGATTTCGTCCCCGAAATCGATAAAACATATTAAGAGAAAAGGGCAGGATACTTCCTTCTCATCTCATCCTCTAGTTCCCAAGTGGCTTCTTCAACACCACGGTGGTTCCAGAGGACTTTCACAAGGCTTATATCTTTCTTCTTTAACTTTTTAATTTTGTTATCAAGGATTGACATCGGTCCTTCCTCATAAGATATATCATCATTCAATTCTACCTCCATGGGTTGTAGAATTGACTCAGTATCGGGGTGACATTTCTTTAGCATAGAAATGTGAAACACAGGATGTAACCTCTGTAACTCTGGTGGCAGCTCTAGTTTATAGGCTACTTGTCCAATATGTTCAATGATTGGATAAGGCCCCATAAATCTAGGAGCTAACTTCCCTTTCCTTCCAAAACGAAGGACTCCTTTCCAAGGCGAGACCTTGAGATACACTCTATCTCCAACCTGGAATTCTAAGGGTCTACGACGTTTGTCAGCATAAGATTTCTGCCTATCCTGTGCAGTCTTAATCTGTTGTTGTATTACTTTAATCTTCTCTGTGGTCTGCTGCACAAGATCAGGACCTAACAACTGATGCTCACCAGTCTCAAACCAACACAAAGTGATCTACAACATCTACCATACAAGGCTTCATAAGGTGCCATATCAATACTATGTTGATAGCTATTGTTATAGGCAAACTCTATCAAGCTTAGGTGTAGATCCCAACTTCCGGTAAACTGGAGAACACATGCTCTCAACAGGTCTTCTAAGGTCTGTATGGTCCTTTCTGACTGTCCATCAGTCTGTGGATGAAAGGTCGTACTAAACCTTAGCTTGGTGCCTAAGGCTCTGTGTAACTGTTCCCAAAAATGACTTGTAATCTGAGGACCTCTGTCAGAAACTATTGTGACAGGAACTTCATGCAAATGCACTATCTCTTGTACATACAACTGTGATAACCTTTCAGCAGAATAGGTTGTTTTGACATGTAAGAAATGTGTTGTCTTTGTCAACCTATCTACAACTACCCAAATGGAATCATGTCCTTTGTTTGTCCTGGGTAGGCCAACAACGAAGTCCATGGTCACATGGTCCAACTTCCACTGTGGTATGGGTAAAGGTTGCATTGTTCCTGCAGGCTTCTGGTGTTTAGCTTTAACTTGCTGACACACAGGACACTTCAGAACAAACTCTGTAACATCCTTCTTCATTCCAGGCCACCAATACAGTTCCTTTAAATTACGATACATCTTGGTGCTCCCTGGATGCATAGCATACATCGAAGAATGAGCTTCTTCCAGGACTAACTTCCTTAAGTTATCCACATCTGGCACTATCATCCTCTCATGATAACAAGCTACATGATCATCCGAGTCATGGAAACCATCTTGCTTCTCATTTCCATACTCTGATCTGATCTGTTGAACTGCAACATCATCTTGTTGTGCTTCCTTAATCTGCTCTCTTAGGGTAGGTTTAATATGCATCTCAGCCAATAACCCGGCTAACAATGACATCTTCAACTGTACATTGTCTTGCCTTAAAGAGATAAACATATCTCTCTTAGAGCACACTAAAGAGTTTAGTTGTGCTCTATCCATGGTTGATGTTGCTGATTTTCTACTCAAGGCATCTGCAACAACATTGGCCTTGCCCGGATGGTAATCAATTTTACAGTCATAGTCCTTGATTAACTCCATCCAGCGACATTTCCTCATGTTAAGCTCATGCTGAGAGAAGATATACTTAAGGTTCTTGTGGTCTGTGAAAATCTGGAATGTCTCTCTGTAGAGATAATGCCTCCAGATCTTCAAGGCATGAACCACAGCAGCTAACTCCAGATCGTGTGTCGGATAATTCTCCTCGTGTTTCTTAAGCTGTCGACAAGCAAAATAAATCACTTGTTTATCCTGCATTAACACACATCCAAGTCCATTCTTGGAGGCATCACAGAAGACTGCATATCCTTTTCCTTGTTCAGGTAGCACAAGCACATGTGCACTTGTCAGCCTCTCCTTCAACAACTGGAAAGACTATTGACACTTATCACTCCAAGAAAAAGGAATATCTTTCCGGGTTAACTTGGTCAAGGGTAAGGCTATAGAACTAAAGTTCTTAATGAACCTTTGATAATAACCAGCTAACCTCAAGAAACTTCGAATCTCCTTCGGTGTCTTCGGTTGTTCTCACTGTAGAACAGATTCTACCTTTGTAGGGTCAACATGAATTCCCGAGGCAGATATCACATGTCCTAGAAAAGATACCTCCGGCAGCCAGAACTCACACTTGCTAAACTTAGCATACAGCTTGTGTTCTCCTAGCAAGGTCAAAGCTTGGCGAAGATGCTGCTCATGCTGCTGAGCATCCTTACTATAGATCAGAATGTCATCTATGAAGACGACAACACACTGATCAAGGAAAGGTCGGAAAACTCTATTCATGAGTTCCATAAATGCAGTTGGTGCATTGGTTAGTCCAAACGACATAACTGTGAACTCATAGTGACCATACCTTGTCCTAAAGGTAGACTTGGATATGTCACTATCCTTAATACTAAGTTGATGATATCCAGACCTCAAGTCTATCTTTGAAAAGACTGTTGCACCACACAACTGGTCAAAGAGATCATCAATCCTCGGCAGAGGGTACTTGTTCTTTATTGTTGCTTTATTGAGTTGTCTATAGTCAATGCACAACCGCATTGACCCATCTTTCTTTTTAACAAACAAGACCGGAGCACCCCAAGGTGAAGTGCTTGGTCGGATAAAACCCTTCTCAAGTAACTCTTGAAGCTGTTTCTTGAGTTCTGCCATCTCGGCAGGCGCCATCCTATACGGAGTCTGGGCTATGGGTTTCGTATCTGGGATCAGATTGATTTCAAAATCAATCTCCCGAAGTGGTGGTATACCAGGAAGTTCTTCAGGAAACACATCCTCAAATTCTCTGACTATGGGAACTTCGGTAGGATTGGAACTTTCCTTGGTAACATCTACCACATGGGCCAAGAATGCATAACATCCTTGCCTCAACAGCTTATCAGCAACCATAGCTGACACAAGACAGGTGGGTAGAATCTTTCTTTCACCTTGAAAGATCCATGTGTTGCTTTCATCAGCAAACACAGCCAACTTGGACTCACAATCCAAGACAACTCTATACCTCTCTAAGGTATCCATCCCGAGGATTATATCAAATCCTTGCATATCAAGCGGTATAAGATCCACTTAAATGCGATGGTCAGAAAAGAAAAGGATGCAGGGAGAGCATACCTCCTGCAAAATGGCAGACCCACTCAACGGAGTCTCCAACAACAAACTATCTGCCCTATGACTAACAGTCACATTGCAGTTACGAATCACTCTATGAGTGATGAAAGAGTGCATAGCACCCAGGTCAATCAGAACAGATACAACACAGGATGTAGACACATCGGGATATAAAAGTTCCATCTGACCTACCACTACCCGTGGATTGACCACTGCATCTGGTGGGTTCATAGCATAGAACCTCGTTGTCGCCTGGTGTTGAGGTGGTGCTGATGATCTAGCTTGAGACGCTCGTCCACGTCCTCGAGCTGCTCCTTGAGATTGCATTCTCTGATAGCCTTGTTGATTCTGTCTCGGAGGCTGTGTCACACTGACAGGCCTAGAACGGCAATCATTCATCAAGTGTCCCACCTTACCACAGTTGTAGCATCTCCTCTCCTGTTGTTGTGGTCGGGGTGGTCCAGTAACTGACATCGATGCAGAACTGTGAGTCCCTTGAAGCGGTTGACTCCGTCCTCTACCTCTGCTTGGTGACCATTGAGTTTGAGAACTCGATCTGGGTGGTGGAGGGTTAGGTGCAGAGAATCTAGGTTTCTTGAAATCCCTAGATGAAGAACCCTAGAACTATGGATATCTTTTCTGGGTTTGCCTCTTCTCAACCACAGATCTCTCTATCCTTCGGACTGACTCAACGAAGGTAGAGAATCTCTCTCGGTTTTCTAAGGCAGACACAGGGGTTGACATATCAGCATTCAAACCCTTCTTGAATCTCCTGATTCTTTCCTCATTTGTGGCAGCCATGTGCGGACAGAACCGCAGAAATTCCATGAACTTAGCTTCATACTCGCTAATGTTCATCATGCCCTGCCTCAATCTCTCAAACTGAGAGATCTTCTCATCTAGGAAGGTCTTTGGAAAATATCTATTGATAAATTCCCAACGAAACTCTTCCCACGAGAACTCTATTCCAGGTCGCTTCTGCTCTTCCATGTTCCACCAGTGACCAGCACTGCCTTTGAGAAGATAAACAGCATGTCTAACCTTCTCAGCCTCCGGGATAATAAGAATCCTGAAAGCCTTTTCCAACTCTGTCAACCACAGATCAGGATCTGCGGGGTCAGCAGTCCCAAAGTACTCGGTAGCTCCGACACGACGAAGTCGCTCGAATGTCTTACTGATACCTTGTCCTTCGGGCTGGGCAGGTGCCCTAGGTGCAGGCATGGGCATCCTGTCGGTGATGTGTGTCATGGCAGTCATAAACTACCCAAACATCGTCTGAACTACTGGGTTACCCATATCAGCTGGGTCAAACTGGGGTGGCTCAGGTGCAGGCTGTTCTATTTCTGGAACCCTTGCACCGCCTCGAGGTGCACTAGCACTACTCTCTGCTATGTACTCATCATGTGGCTCTGCCATCCTTATGTATCTTCTTCTCCTGAGGAGCAGAAGATTCTATTAGATAAGGAAGAGATACTAAGGATAGACTCGACATCCTAAGTCCTATGCCTCTATAGACTCAACGGACCTAGATCTCTGATACCACTAATTGTGGGCTCTGGTCTCCAAACCACGATATAAAGACGATTTAAACTTAGCAGAAGCAAATCAATTAACAGCGGAAGACAAAAATCACGGGAAATTAAAACTTTTCGAGACAAGAGCTTGAATCCATAAAGCTTCATTCATAAAAGGAGATAAACTGTTTACATCTCATGATAATTACTTCTTGAGTAATTATATACAACAAGATACAAAATCTCAAGAACTCATAACCAAAAGACTCCAAGACCTGAGAGTACAGAGGACACATAGGAATGACTCTAACTACACCACATGGCAGGCTAAATCTCCACCTGAGATTTACTGCTGCTCCTGGTGCTGCTGCTACTGGGACTGGTGACCTGTAGACCTGTTCCTCCATCCTCGACGTCCACCTAAAAAGTTGAAGTCTACGGGGTGAGACAATTGTACATAATTTTCCCAGCGAGAGTTATAACTCTCTGCCAGAAGCTTTATTATAACATCAAAGAATAACTTAAGCAGTAAAAGCTTACAAAGTATTCAATAGCAGATACAGCTATATACAAGAGCTCAACATATATGAAGCATGAAGAACATATGCACTATACAGTGTAACATCAATCAATTAGCTCATTGTTACCTTTAACAAGTATACTACGATGTAGATTATGTTTTTCAAACATTCTTATTATTATGCCCTGTGGAGACGAGGTTTACCACTCATACCCCAACCAATAACTCTTAAGTTCCTTAGTATCATACTAGGTCATCGAAAGAGCCGGATTCTCATGACCTTCACCTTCCTCAGTCAGTAAGAGGATCACTTGTTGGACATCTTGTGTCTCTACTATTATAGCTCACCAGGATAATCTAGTCCTTCGCTATTTTAGAGTTACAGTGGTGTTCTGTACTCTCTTTGTCATCAAGAGATTTCATATTTATCTTCACTGATACAGATATCTATGTTTTCCTCGTCATCAGGAGGTTTCATGTTTACCATCCATTAATACGGTATGAGTTTTGTAGTGAAGGATTGATAGATTATACATCTACATCAAATTACTACACTAGGATGTAAGGTTCTACAAATCCATATACCCCACATACTCAACAGTATGTGATCCAGAAGTTCCCGTAGGAAAACCTATTTCACCATGATTTGATCTCTGACAATGATGGATCTATGATCAGGGCTTCTACATTACACTTGATTTGTTAGGTACATTCAATATTCTTTTACATCATACATTGTTATTCAAACAATAACAGTAGCATAACAGCTATGAAAGTAGAATACTAAATGTAACAAACCTAACTCACATCAATCATCATTTCTCAGTATACTCATCACAAGTCATCTTTAAAGCATGACCTTGATGGTATTTGTGGCTCTTACAGCCCATTAAAACATAGGATGCCACTGACAAGGCATCAAGATATTTTACTATTCATAAAGCTAACAACATGCTTTCAATGAATATAGTATCATCATTCATACCTGGATATGATCACCTTCATATCAGAACATGCATGGTTAATTCAACTGATAAAGGTAATTCAAAACAAGAATATACTTTCCACTCTTGTCATAAGAGCTAAGTTCTCTGATTCTCATCAATTAGAGTTTGCTACTCATATTGCATGTCATCACCCTTGAATTAGGGTTTACTATTCACATGTCATCACCCTTGAATTAGGGTTTACTATTTACATTACATGTCATCACCCTTGAATTAGGGTTTACTATTCACATTACATGTCATCACCCTTGAATTAGGGTTTACTATTCACATTATGGTGAATTAAACTCATAACATCATCATGTATGAGGAACATCATCATTGATGCTCTCAGATTAGTTTAAGATTCATCATTTATCATAATTAGGGTTCCATGATATCACATAGGTGGATCATACCCTAATCATGCACATTCATGTGTATTGAAGGTACTTTACTTGAATTTCCATCATAAAAGGGTACTTTCTCTTTCTTAAGATACTTTCTCTCTCCTCATACTTGTAGATGGTGATAACACCAATCTAGATCAGGTTGGGTTAAGTCCACTTTGATTAACATAGACCAAATCACCACTATTAAGTGATTAGGGTTTGATTAGAATAAGGTTTCACTCAATTGAACCTTTCAAGGGTATTATGGTAAATTACACATTGATCATCATCATGGTTTAATTTACTAACCACTTGACCCTTAATGTCTTTTGGTATCATTAGGGTTTAGGTTGAACAACTATTAAACCATTTAAGCCTTCAAGGCATTAGGCAGACATAACTTCAAAAGTCTCCACTAGGTTTCACACCTTCATCCTTCATACGATCTTGAGGTCGTATGCCCTCATTCGATCTTGAGGTAGTATACCCTCATTCGATCTTGAGGTCGTATACCCTCATTCGATCTTGAGGTCGAATGCCCTTATACGGTTTGAGGTCGAATGCCCTCATACGGTTTGAGGTCGAATGACCTTATACGGTCTTGAGGTCGAATGACCTTATACGGTCTTGAGGTCGAATGACCTTATACGGTCTTGAGGTCGAATGACCTTATACGGTCTTGAGGTCGAATGACCTTATACGGTCTTGAGTTCGAATGACCTTATACGGTCTTGAGGTCGAATGACCTTATACGGTCTTGAGGTCGAATGACCTTATACGGTCTTGAGGTCGAATGACCTCAAAAGCTCAAGATCGTATGGACCTCCAAGGTGGTTTAAAGGGAAAACTCGATTAGGGTTTCCTATGTTGAAGCCATCAATTGGTCTCAAGCTTGCTAACCACTTACCAATTGAGACAATTAGGGTTAGCCTTAACCAATTGGTCACTCAATTGACCCTCAATTGATATCCAATTAGGGTTGGAGTTGGTTCAATTAAGGTTTATAAACGTTCAACCATCAACACTCAACAATGTGAATCAAATCAAAGTTGAACCCATCAATTGACCTCCAATTGGGCTCAAACTTGGCCCAAACGGTCTTGGGATCATTTGGATATACTCCAAACGGTCTTGAGACCGTTTGCCCAGGAATTCATCAAAATCTATATTGATTTGATAGGGGTCAAACCTTAATTAAGTCACAAATCAGCAATTTGATTATTTTAATAACCCATTGTAATTGGGCCCTCAATTGATCAAATTACCTTAACCCTAGACCTCCAAACGGTCTTGGGTTGTCACTAAACGGTCTTGAGACCGTTTGGATGAGTTCCAAACGGTCTTGAGACCGTTTGCCCATCCATCCTTTGGACTCTAGTGAAAATTCATCAAGGTTTGATTTATTGAGTTGATCATTACATCAATACTTAATTGCAATGTAATTTGGTATCTTTGTACGTTCAATTGGTCAACTATACTTGACCCCAGACCTCCATACGGTCTTGGGTGATCCCCAAACGGTCTTGAGACCGTTTGTATGATTCCCCAAACGGTCTTGAGACTGTTTGGGCTAATCAACCCAAAATCTCAAATTAGCTCATTGTGATTTCAGCACTGATTTCAATTAGGGTTTTTCCTAGTAATCAACCTTCAACTCTTAACTTGTTTGGAATTAATCCATCAAATTTGGTGAGTTATTAACTAACATCATTATGAACAGTAATATCATACGGTCAACACTTAGTCAACCATCTTATATGGTCTTGAGACCGTTTGCCCAAAAAGGGCAAATTAAGCAGATTGAAAATCAGAACTAAATGCAATTGAATTTGCTAATTGTTTTGCCTATATCTCGCGATTCCTTTGGAGTTAACCTCTAAAATTTTGTGGGTGATTAACATTCATAATTATGAACAGGATTCCCATACGGTCCATGCTTGGTCAACGCGGCCATACGGTCTTGAGACCATATGCCTTCTTACGACCTTGAAACCGTTTGCCCACCAAACGGTTTTGTAAACCGTATGGGCAATTGGTTGAGGTCGTATGGTAAAGTGGAAAACTGTGGATAAGCATAGGAAATAACGCCCTCATCTTCTAGCTCAAGAACAGCAATAGTTCCTCACGGATTTTCTTGCAAGGAAGCAAGGGAAGATAGGGAAGGAGAAGAACTAGCAACTAAAAGCATAGAAAAGATGTATATAACAAAGCATAGGTTTAGAGTTATAAAACCCGCCTAAAGCTTGCTCCTTGAGCTCCAAGCTTTCGAGATCCAAGCCTTTAATGGCGTCCTAGAAGCTCCACAGGTCGGCCAAGGTGAATCCTCCAAGAAAAGTTGAGAAGAGATGGCTAGAAAGATAGAGCTAAGTGAGCTAGCCATGAATTTGACCTTGAATTCGAGTTTCATCCAAGAATTTAAAAAAAGGAAGGATCAAAACCTACCTTGCACTCCCCTGGTCATCCTCCTGAGCTCCAGAGCTCTCCTTAGTCGGTTGAGCAAGGGAGAACAGTGAAGGAAATGAAAGAAACATTCCTTTGCTAAGTGAGGAAAAGGGCTTATATACTTGGGTGGAATTTCAACATAAGTAAATAGGTTTTCCTCATTTTCTCATCTAAGTCCTCCCTTTCTTCTTTGCTCGCCCCTACCTCTTATTTCTAAGGACAACCTTCTTCTAAGGTCAAGAAATGAAGGCAAATAAGATCAACCTATTACTAAAGCACACACATAAAAGGGCTATAGTACTTACACCTTGATTATTCAATTGAAGTGACTACTTCATCATTTCTTCTCTAAATGATGACAAGAGTCTTACAAGATATTTTAGATGGTGTATTTTACAAGTTGCACCCCTCAAATTGGGTAAATTGCACTTTACTCCAATTTAGGGTTTTAAGCACAGGGATTGCTTCCACAGCTGCACCTTGGTGCTCAAGCTTGGGAAATCCCTCAAACTTTACCATAATCATTCTTATGATGTCTCAACATCAGAGGAACATATCAACATGTGCAAATTGCAAGTTAACCCTTCTAACTGGGTAAATTGCACATAGGTCCATGTATTACAAAAGAATCAATTCAATCATTGTTTAAAAGGGACAGAAAAGGAAAAGTATGTTCCTTAGGAACTTAATTACATGCCAAAAGATAATCACCAGTATCTTAATTACATAATTAGGCAAAACACCTAGGGTTAACTCATAACTCAAAATTATTGTCAAATATGCGTCTGAGTTCTTTTTGAGCTTTAATTTTTTTAATATGGGTTGGTTTCAGTTTTAGAGGTCGATTGAACAAAATTTAATTTTGTGTGGTCATGTGGGAATGACAATTTTTTCACTCTGGGTAGATTTTTTGACCCGGAACCGACCACCCAATATTATATCCCACGAAATATAATCATGAACATCTAATTAGAGATCTTTTTTTTATATTCATTGTCAAATCTGGCTTAGAGTTTTCTTTCGAATCTAATGTTTTCAATCTGGGTTGTTATCTCCAGATGCATCATACCCTTTCTTATAAAGTGCACTTTGATTAAGAATTTTAGTTGAAAACTCGGCAACAAATGATACAGATGTACCAACATGAATTTCAGAGGGAACATCTTCCTCTGAGTTATATCAGACAATACAATATGGATTCTTTACAGGTCCAAATATTTCATCCACTAAACCTAGCATGGCTCTAGATTTTGTAATCCACAAAATTGAATCTTCATTCAAAGCAATATGATTCACATTGCCATCAATAACAACTCTTGAGCCAACTATCTGCATGAGTCGCAAAAATAACATCATAAGAAAATTTTGTGTTGTGCATATTAATATCTACATTGTTAACTGAAAGAGGAACAAGGACAATTCTAAGCTAAATATGATAGTACATCTGCCTCACCTACTTTTAAGATTTCATAGCACGCAACACACAACTTTTCATGTTTATCTCATACACAAGATACTAAGTGTCATCCAATTTCTTCTAACAATACTATTGTAAATATAGAATATGGCTTTCTACTAATAAAATTGATAACTTGGACATTGATGGATGCCATTACGCACTAAACATACAACTCAGCGACTGAAAAAAATGAACTGAATAATTAAATGCTCAGAATGATAGCATTGTCTAGTAGCTATAAATCTGCAAAAAATACTTGTAAAATATGTTAGAATAATTAAAATTAAGATATCAAATAAGCTAAAGCATAAGTACAGGAAAGGAAACTAACAAAACTTCTAATAAATGAAACACATCCATAAAACTTTACCATTTTGTGTGGTGTGTATTAGTATCCACATTAACTGAAAGAGGAACAGTAACAATTCTAAGCTGAATATGGTACTATATTTGCCTCACCTACTTTTAAGATTTCATAGCACATAGCTCTTTATGTCATACACATGATACTAAGTATCATACAATTTCGTCTAACAATACTATTGTAAACATAGTGAATATGGCTATTGTAAATATAGTGAATATGGCTTTCTCCTTACAAAATTGATTAATCTGGATATTAATAGATGCCATTAAACACTAAGCATACAACCAAGTGACTGAAATGAGATGAATATTTAAATGCTCAAAATAATAGCATTGTCTAATAGCTATACTTTTAAAAAATCACCTCAAAATTTTGTTAAATAAGTAAAATTAAGATATTAGATAAGCTAGTGCATTAGTATAGGAAAGGAAGCTAACAACACTTGTAATAAATAAAATGCATTCATATAATTTCTCATTTAACTCTTATGCAGAATTAGCTTTACATCATGCTTCTATAATGTGAATGGCATGCACCAACCTCAAGTAAGTTGCAGTTGCATAGACATTTTGGCTTCCCTTTTGGCTTTACCCAAAGAAATCACATAATTGTATCTACATCTTAGCTGTAGGTGAATATGGCAAAAACTGAGAACGCTACGTTGGAACTTTGGCCCACAACTTTAGAAGTTCCAGCAGTTTTATACAGCTAGGCGTTCTTCATCACTAACATGACCAGGGAGATCTTACACAGCAGGACATCAACCATCAACTCCAAAGGTTCTGACTTAGATGATTGACGTTGGGTTTCGGGATAATAGGTATCCATGACACAGATAAGGAATCCCTCCCATGTCTGCAATTATGAGAGCATCAGCTCATACACAGACCATACAGGGTTCAATACCTAAATATAGAAAGTTTTGAGCTGAAATGAGTTGGCTTGATATGGATAACAGTGATCAAAAGGACATGTCTGGGAGCATATTTTCCAAACAAAACCGAAAAACATTTGATTGGTGAGCATCAACTCATACCGAGACCATACAGGGTTCAATACCTAAATATAGAAACTTTTGAGCTGAAATGAGTTGGCTTGATCTAGATAGAACTGATCAAAAGGACCTGTCTGGGAGAATATTTTCCAAACAAAACCGAAAAGCATTTGATTGGTGCTAAACAAGGGTAATTTAGGGTTGAAGCATATTCAATGAGCTTACTAGTCACAATTAGTGTAAAATTAAAGATATTTCATACAGGCTTTGAAATGTGACTTGGAAAAAATTTAATAGGTCATCATCTGTTTACACAATTCATTGGTATCAGAATTTTGAGCATGAAAGATTTGCAAGAGGTTTTTTTGTTTTATGTAATGAATGAATCTGACAAGTTGAATCCCATAAGAATCGTGTAATATCAATAATACTAACATATTTAGTCTTTTCCACAAATTTTGCATGCTATACTATACACCAGGAGTTTATCACAAAATTTGTTCCTTGTAAAGAATCCACTGAGCGAACTACATTAATGATATCTATTCATACTCTTTTGTATAGAAACGTCACCAATACAACTTTAGGAGAATCTGACCATACACCCTATTTCCCAACACTTCTCCTTCCTATCAGTAGTAACAACCTCGGAAATAAAATTGGAAACATGTTCAAAAATGAGAATAACACCATTTCAGATATCTGACAAGCAACAACACAAATGGTGCATGATTTATTATCAATTCAGTCCTTCCGATGATGAAGAGAGATATAGTATTGATAAACTTCTTAATCGTAGCCTTAAGATCTGATATTACCCAATGTTGCCTACGCAAAATAGAATGGTCTATCACAAGCTCCGAGGAGGTGACTCGTCATTTCCGGATAATAATTGCACAATTTACAGAGGTCATCCCAAGACAGGCTTCTTAACTGTAGCCTTAAGATCTGATATTCACTCAATATAGCCTACGTAAAAAAGAATGGCCTTACAAGCTCCACAGAGGTGACTCAAAACATTTATTGATGAACTCACTAGGTGTAGTTTAACAAAGGTTCCTTTTAGAAGGGTGGCATTCTTCACTCTTACAAAATCCCCCTCTTCAAAGAGCAAGTTTTGCATCATCCAGTATGACTTATAAACCACGCCTTCTTCAGCAATAAACCATGTTTTTTTCACTCTTATAGCATTTTTGATTCTGTTTACACATACCTTTTATTAAGTTTTCTAGCTATTTATACCTTTCCATCCTCTTCTTTGCTAACATGTTCTCACAATTATTTGGATAATAAATTAATATTTATTTTGTATAGTGTCCAAAGCATCCGAACAATATAGATTGTGGGTATTATGTGCTGAAGTATATGAAAGAAATCTTTGATGTGAGAAATAGAAATATTCTTGAATGGGTAAGCTACTTAACATTATATTCTTTTAGTTTGTTAAAATTTCTAAATAAATTGAAATAATCAAAATATGTTGATGTATTTGTCATACGATTGCAGTATTATTCGAAGTATATTGGTCGTTCCTTCAACCAAGAAGAAATCGATGAGGTCTGTAACAAGTGGGAGACATGTGTTCTTGAGCACACATAAGATTATGTGACATGTGGGAGAGACATTTGTTCTTTACCATAGATCAATGTGTGAAACTTTTTTAGTTAGTTTTCAGTTCGATTCTAGAGTGGATACTCCGTACTTTTGTTATGGAGTGGACTTTTGTGATTCTGGATACCTAATTGGATAAGTGAGCTCATATATATTTTTAATATTGAAATGACATTTTGAATTTATTTGCACATAGATGAGTTTAATATGATGTTGACCTTATGATTTATACCCCCTTAATATATGCCTCTTTGGAGTTGCTAGTAAGCAATGGCTAAAATTTGGAGGTTTCTAGAGGAAGTTATTTAAGTTTGTGTATTATGAAATAATGTACATATCTATGCAATATTTGCAATCAGCGATGCCACACTATCCCAGCGATGTTGAAGCCATGGGTATTGGTGGAGAGGCATCATGCTGGCTGTTGGATGGCATAATCTAACGGAATTTTGGCTTGAGGGGCAGTGGATCGAATGTGTGGCACCTCTAGAGCCCTTGGATGGTTTATGGAATAAATTTCTGACTTTCCCTTCTCGTGGAAGTCGAGCCTTGGTCATGGTTGTGACATCCACTACATCGTGCAATGGAGAACGTGGTTAAGAAGCAGTTCCAAGTTGCTGAACATGCGTGCAATGCCAGGGGAGTGGGAGGACCCTCCATTTGAGCCTTGGCGTGAATAGAGGAGGGGTCTGCACTCCTCCTTCACCTAGTTCCGTAGACAAGGGAGAGGGTGTAAAAATAGGAAGTAATGACAGAGAAGTAAAAGATGAGAAAGGAAGATCGAAGCCCATGGAGATTTCTATTGCTGACGAGGATGCACGTGGGCATATGCAAAGTTGAGTTTGCAGAAGCCACTTCTTCTCCTGCACGGAAACAGCCAACAACGATGACCTTGAAGGGGTAGAAATCTGGAGTTATGAGTGGCAACCCAGGAAGCTGATCAAGGAGGGCTAAGTGAGGGTGTCAGATCTGTAGCAAAAATAATCGTTGAAGAAAGGAGCAACCGACTATCAGTCACCCACCCGAAGAACCAGGCGGCGGCAGATCTACACAGAAGAAGTGGGCCGCCATTTTTCCTAGCTAGAGAAGAGGCCAGAGGCGGCGGCACCACATATCCCTTTCACGGAGGCGCTACCGCACGCTAGCATTCAGCGAGGAATGGAGAGCCCATCTGATCGTGAAGGGAAGACTTGGAGGCAGATCTCACGCAGTAGAGGAGCGAGCACACAGTGACGGATTCCTCACCGACAGAGAGCCTCAGACTTGGCGGCGACTCATGCCCAGAAGACAGATCCTTGAGGGGACCAGTCATGGCGGTGGCTGTTTGGTGGATATGACGAAGTCGATCGAGTGATCTTCTGTCACCAGAAATGATAGCATCAGCGGTGGCCTTTTTCCAGGAGGCGACACACACCGGGTTGCGACCGTCGTGCGGCTGATCGCGAGAAAGATAGAGAGGGAGGCACCAGTGTGGTTCAACCAGTGAACCCACAGGCCCAGTCCCTTCATCCTGAACTAGAACCAGTAAGCCGGTGGCTCAACCTGAACCCAAGGAAAGAGAAGCGCTACCCGAGAAGCCACGTGGCGGTCTCTCATTGGCCAAAAGGTAAATAATTTCAGTAAATGAGCATATCTTCAATAATTCGTAGAAATTACCACACTTATCAGAAAAATCCAAACAAGGTACCAAAATGTTCAGAAAAATGAGTAGAACACAGTGAAATATAATATAAGGCTTTTAATGCACTAATCTTAGTGACATTATGTAAGTGGTGAAATTCTCATTTGATGGATAATAAATATCAAACGATGGCCAAAAATTATTATAAAATATTAGTAGAGCTATATTCACACCTATTACAACATGGTTGTCAGGAAAAAATACACCTATTACAACAGGTGTTTCTAGTGAACTACAACATGAATAACCTGTTGTATAAATTGTACACACACCATGTTGTCTAAACAATTTTATTACAACAGTTAAATGTATGGAAAGACAACATACTCCAACTGTTGTATAAACATGTATATTACAACAGGTGCACTGCATGTTGTAATAGACCTACCTATTACAACGGGTGTGTTTAGTGAAACACAACATGCTTCGACTGTTGTATAATATATATTACAACGGGTGAATCGCATGTTGTAAAAAATACCCCTATTACAACGGGTGTGCTTAGCGAAAGACAACGTCATTCAACTATTGTATAATATATATTACAATAGGTGCACCACATGTTGTGTAAAATACCCATATTACAACAGGCCATTCCTTAAAATAAAACATGTTTCAACTATTGTATAAAATGCATCTATCACAACATGCGATCACATGTTGTGTAAAGCACCCCCCCCATAAGACCACGCGATCTAATACAACGGTTAACACCTGTTGTAAATTGAGAAAAGGAACTATTGTAAAAAGCATTTTTTGTAGTAGTGACATATCCATGATCATCTAAATAATCTGGTCATAACCTGATCAAGACAAGATCATATACTATCATCAGGTTCTCATCATCATTAACCCTATTTATATCCATTTTAGGGTTTACCTATCTCATTATGATATCCTCATGATTACTTGTATTCTTGCCTTATATTTATCTTACTAATGTTATGTTCTAGATTATAGTTCATCAATTGGATATACTCATGTGTCACATTATTATGTGAACATATTTAACATTATGTCACTTTCATTAACCATATTAGGGTTACATCACATGTATTAAGGGTGCTCTTCATATAACATGAATTTCATGTATATAACTGATCTCAGATTTATATATTATCCTCCAGTTATTGATATGAATGTATTCTATAAATTTCATCATTTATTGAGCATGTACATATTTATTGCATTTTATTTAGGGTTATTAGCCCTAAATAGCCATATTAATCAAATTATATACTTTCATGCATCAATATGACCATATCTGACATCATATACATTATAAACATGATTGTAGATTTACTGACATTTTTCCATAATTTTATGTCATCATTTGCTATTTATTATCCATTAAACAAGTATTACACATCTTACATGATATTGTAGATATTTAATAATCAAAAGCATGATATTATGGTTTCATATTGTTCTACTATTTTTTCTGAGAATAACGATACCTTGTTTGCATTTGTCTGATAATCGAGCTAATTACTGTGATTTAATGAAGATCTGAGCATTTACCGAATTATTACCTTTTTCTGGCCAATCACGTGTCACCACGTGGCATATGATAGGCATAGCTCCTTCTTCCCTGGTCTGCGCTAATCTAGGTTCTGCTGGGTTTTCCTTGGTTCAGCTAGGCTGGTCTGGTTCAAGGGACTTGGCTGGTTCAAGGTTCTTGCTACCCCTTTCTTTCTCCGTTTCCACACGGTGTGAGTCCCAGCGGAACTCCATCTCACGACTGCCATCAACTCGACCTCTCTTCCAATCCTTCTTCCCTTGCTCTCCTTTTGGATGCCCAACACACGACGTTAGTGTGCGTTGTTACCTGGCACACACTACCTCCGCCCTCCTGGGATCTGTGTGAGTGCCACTGTGGGGCGTGGGGCTGCAGCAGGCGTCGTCTCCTCCCCTCGTGATCTTGCTAGTTAGTTCTCGCACAAGACCGTCGCCGCCTGCTTCTCCATCGAGCACCTCCAGGGTGCAGGGAACCCCTGAGGGATCGACATCCCTCCCTTCCTTGCTGCAGTTTCAAATACCGTATGTGCCTCTACAAAGCCGTCGCCGCACTGCTGGGATTGGTGGCTTTTGGAACCTGCCTCGCCAGGTTCTTCGACAACTCATCTACTTTCCACCTCCAGTCTCTCTAGATCGCCACCAGAGCCTCTTCCTCACGACTTGCAATTTGTAGAGAGCTTCGGCTATGCATCTTCCTGCTCCTTGTTTCACAATCTCCTCTCTATGCTCGAAGCTTGACGCCGATGTGCATCATCTCCTGGACAATGGCCACCGCTGTGGGGCCTTTCCCCCATCGCGAGCGCCGTCGTGGCATCCTAAAGGTGTCCGGTATGGCTGGTTGCGGTGGGCCAAACTGCCTCGCCTAATTGTTTCATGTGACCACGAGCCCACTCAACGCTGACCTGCATTTGTTTGTGAGCATCACTCCCATAGCGCAAGAAGCTATCTCCAAGGCTGTAGCATTGTGCACGCCCTGTGCATCACAGATCTCAGTGTCGGCGTCGCTTGGCCCAGTGGAGGACTTGGTTGTCATTTCCATCTCCTTCCAACTGAGGACTTGGTCACCACTTCCATCTCCTCATCTATTTCTTAGGAAGGCAGTAGCCTCTACCTCTCTTCCTCCCTCGCAACTCTGCTACGTGCGCCCCCAGCCGGGGCTTCTTCCTTGTCCACCTTGTTGTTGTTGTATGCAACAGTGGAGAGATGAAACTATCTATTCTCACCACGTTGGCCTTACTATGAGGAGTCACTAGGTAGTTCTGAGTATTGTGGATCTATTCCAGCATTCAAGGTCTATCTTATGCTCTACATATGCACACGTTCTAAGGCAGCGGTTCGGTCAGGCTTGGCATAGAGTATTGTGGTGATGCTCGATGTGGTGACATATGGAACCCTAGTTGCTGCTTTGATGGAGGCCGATATGGAGTGTTGACCGATAGGCTTCTTTGGGGCGTTTTGGAGTTGCCTTGTTGGGTGATACCATGATGTGCTGGGGCACTATGTTTTGACAGTGCAAGCCTAGGGCGTTCGAGTGGTGTGGCTTCCCGATAGGTACCTTCACCCTAGGAGGACGATAGGGCTTAGTCGATGTTGATAGATAGATGTTACATGCTTATCCCATTTCACGATACCCTCCCTTATCCTAGTTGCACGTTATGCCTTGTATGGCAGTGTTGCATGATATGCCTTGATCTCCAGCTGCACGACACCCTTGGGTGGTGGTCGTTACCTGTTGTGGTTGGCCGATATGTGTATAGACTGATATGCATTTGGTAAGGGATGCCACCCTACCCATTACAAGTGGTGGTAAGGGACACGTTGCTCGCCACCCCTTTTTGTGAGGGTTGTGGAAGTTTTAGTAAGGGTTCTGACAACCCGGGATGTATATATATGATAGTTCCAAGTTAATAATGATATTACATGTGTTATGATCTCCTTGAATCATGTATATGCGATGATGAGTTAATATGATGAGCTTGGAAGCATATGAGTTTCTTCACATTATGATATGACCCATGTCTATGGTCATAGGTATGAGGTATATATATGCTTGTAATTGATAATAATACCATGAATGATAAAGCTGATAATCATCAATGCTGCTTAATACTTTATAGTAGGATCGTTCTATTATTTCATGATGGCTTCATTTATCTCTATGAATGTGTATACTAACCATGCATGTGTTTCATGCAGATTCATAGCCAGGTAAGGGCTATGAGGTATATATGTATGAATAACACTACATTGTGATGGTCACTCTTGTCAATGAGATAACTTGCATCACCAGTATGATGTGTTTAGGTCTGAGGACCGAAATTTGGCTAAAGTTCCTAGTTGAGGTGTTATCCTCTGATGATGAGATCAAGGATTGTTATCCTAAGTGATGAGAATGCCTTAAGAGACAATGGTTTCTTATGATGAGGGATTGAGATCTCGGGATAATGTGTTGGTGGTAATAATAATGTAACTTAATGTTATGTATGTGTTACAATCTGGTTGCCTCAACAATCCACATAAAATATACTAACTAATTACAGTGGAACATATCATGTAGTTTGCCCTAGCCATAGATCCATCATCGTCAGTAGCTGGTGATGGTGAAATAGGTTCTCCTGCGGGTTAACCTGGAAGCACATATTATTGAATATGTGTGGTTTCTCCTAGCCGAAAATGAGGAGGTTAGAGTGCAACTTCGGTTGTAGACTCAAGATGTGTATAAGAGCATGGTGAATAGTCCCATGGCTTAGTGTGATAGAGCATGAATGCGTTCATGACTCAGGGAGAACGGTGAACTGGCCCGTGGCTCAGATATACTAGCGTCGAGACCTGTACCAAGGAGGGCTAGAGAAAAGGTAGCCTACGAGAGCTGACCTTATGGATGAGGCCACTTAAGCATGAGACTGCGGTCCTGCTTGTGTTCGTGCACTGACCATGAGGTGGGAGGTCGTGGAGTCTGACTCTTTCCTTGACCTTGTATGGCACCGACTTGGGTTTCGCAACCGAAGGTTGGATTTGAGCAGTACGACTCACTTCCTCAGGGCATAACAAATCTTAAACCAGCCGAATAGTATATATTTCTTAGAGCAAAATACGGAACATTGTTTGAGGCCTTTCTTATATAACTGATCTAGTTGAACTATGCGCTTGTGCGTACGATCCTTATATCTTGTGGTAAGTTCTTATAAAGCTTATTTTGTCAATCATGTTCCATAAAGAAATGCCTGGTTATATGCCTCCCAGATATCTTGGTAATTTTGATAGTAATAATAACGTTGCTCTATATGCTGCTCTTATCATACACTTATCAGTTATCTACTATTGTTGCTTTAACCTTTTCTTTGAGGTTTTATAGTTTTGGTAGGGAGTTATATTTCTCACTGGGATTGTGTGTCTCACCCTATTGGTTTACAACCTTTTTAGGTGTTTGCGCTAGATGTTGTGGTGGTCGTGGGGTTGCGACTGAGCAGCAAGAAGAGCAGTAGAAGGCAAGAGATGGATACATTGTAGTTTTGGTTGTTTTGTAGTAGAGTCCTAGAGTCATCCATGTACTCTCGGGTCCTCGGGGGTGTTTTGATGTTGTTTTATGTTATGTAACTGCTGAAGCTTTGTATATCCTACTGTTGGCTGGATGTGGCCCGTTATGTATGTATAAACAGGTGATGAACTCATGTGATGACAAGACATCTGATCTTATAAGCTGTGGACACGTATCAAGACTTGTAAATGTTTATATAACTTTTCTTCTTGCAAGATGAGGATCTGAATGTAATAGTTTCTTGGATTATTTGCTTTCCAAAATTGATTTAAATTAATCTGTGTTTTTGGTAATAGGTTGTTTATGGTGTTTTCTGCACATTTTCGCGTGGCATCTCGTTGTCTGTTTGAT
The DNA here is from genome assembly GCA_963693085.1 of Alisma plantago-aquatica. Classification (NCBI taxonomy): domain Eukaryota; kingdom Viridiplantae; phylum Streptophyta; class Magnoliopsida; order Alismatales; family Alismataceae; genus Alisma; species Alisma plantago-aquatica. The sequence continues at coordinate 219,461,470 of OY856410.1, read as the reverse complement.
AGCGGGATGTGTTGCCACAAGCTTGGTATCAGAGCCCGAGGTTCGCTGAGTCTATAGGGATTTAGGACAAGGTTGTGTCTGTTCTTGTGAGTTTTCTAGATTTTCTTACAATAATCTTCTACCCTCAGTGGAAGAAAAAGCCAAGATGTCTGGAAACCATGAAGAACATGGTGCTAAGAGCAGTGATGCAGCATCAGTGCATGGAGTAGGAGGGCAGGCACATGGAGATCGGGTGCCTGAGGTCCCCCAACTTGACCCAACCATTCTCAAAAACCCTGCCTACCAGTATCTTATGGGGCAGATGATGGCTATGATGAATCTCATGGTAGATAGATTGTCAGTGCCTCTGCCAAGAGCACAAGCTCCCCATGGTGAAACATCAGGTATTAGGAATACCTTTGAGCGGCTTCGTTGAGTCAGAGCTTCAGACTATGCTGGGACGGCTGATCCAGTAGATACTGATCTGTGGATGACAGGTCTTGAGAAGGCTTTCTGGATCCTCGACATCCCCGAAGCAGACAAAGTCAAGCACGCTGTCTACCTTCTAAAAGGTAGTGTTGGCCACTGGTGGGCCATCGAGGAGGAGAAGTGACCCGGTGAGGAGGTTGGTTGGGAGATCTTCCGGCGAGAGTTCATCAGTAGATACTTTCTGAAAATGTATTTGGATGAGAAGATCAACCAGTTTGAGTGCCTACTCCAAGGAACGATGAACATCACCAAGTATGAAGCCAAGTTCATGGACCTGTTATGGTTTTGTACCCACATGGCAGTGACAGATGACGAGCAGATCAGACATTTTGAGAAAGGCCTGAGTGCTGAGCTGACAACACCTGCTGCTGCGTTGGAGAACCGAGAGCGGTTTGCCACATTTGTGGAGTTTGTCTAGAGGATTGAACTGTCAGTCAGGGAGAAGAGAGAGCCCATGTCTAAGAAGTGGCCTGCTCAGTTCTAGAGATAGGGGTTCGATGGCTTCAAGAAGTCAAGGTTTTCAGTACCTTCTGGGTTAAGAGGTTCCAGTGCACCATCGTAGTGGTCTCCGAGTAAGGGAAGAGGATATGGTTCTTCACCATCCAAGGCACATAGTACAGCTTCAGTGGAAGTGACAGGGCCATCTAGGCCACAATAGTGAGACCAATCATGCCATCTTTATGGTCAGGTGGGGCAGCGGAAGTCAAACTTCCCAAGGAAAGATGTTGAAGTAACACAACAGCTGAGGTAGAATCAGCAAGGGTCAGACAAACAGCAACCCAGTAGTAGTAGAGGGCGAGGACGTGGTCAAGCATCACAAGTAGGATCATCTGCTCAAGGAAGCAGAGGACGTGGACAACAAGCAACAACTTGATTCTACACTATGAGCCAACCAGAGGCAATAGTCAACATGCGAGTGATGGCAGGTCAGGTGGAGTTATTTCATTCTGATTTGTCTTCTTCTTGCTTTATATCTGTTCTGGTTGACCCGGGTGCTACGCACTCTTTTATCACCTATAGTATTCTTGAAAACTGTCTCTTACATGTTAGTTGTAAGAAAGATAGCTTGTTGTTAGAAACCCCTATTTATGGTTCATCGATGCTTCGAGAAGTGTGTCCATCATGTGCTCTATCTTTTTCGGGACACAAGATACAAGTGGATCTTATGCCACTTGATATGCATGGATTCGATGTGATCATGGGGATGGATACCTTAGAAAAGTATAAGGTTGTGTTGGACTATGGTTCTAAGCAGGTAGTGTTTGATGATAGTGGAGAGAAGTGGATCTTCCAAGGAGATATGAAGATTTTCCTGACATGTCTAGTATCATCTATGGTGGCAGAGAAGTTGTTATGGCAAGGATGTAAGGCGTTCTTAGCTCACATTGTGGATACCAAGGCAAAGGGTCCTAGCCTTGAGGAGGTGACAGTTGTTCGAGAGTTTGCAGATGTGTTTCCTAATGAGTTCCCCGGTGTTCCCCCATCTCGGGAGATTGATTTCAAGATCAATCTAGTTCCAGGAACACAACCAGTTGCACAGACACCATATAGGATGGCTCCAGCAGAAATGGCAGAACTCAAGAAGCAGTTACAGGATTTGTTGGAGAAAGGTTTCATTCGAACGAGCACGTCGCCTTGGGGTGCTCCAATGTTGTTCGTTAAGAAGAAGGACAGATCGATGCGGCTATGCATAAACTACGGACTGTTGAATAAAGTCACGATCAAGAATAAGTACCCATTTTCAAGGATAGACGATCTGTTCGATCAGCTGTGTGGTGCTACAGTGTTTTCAAAGATCGATCTATAGTTCGGATATCATCAGTTGAGAATTAAGGCAGATGACATACCAAAGTCAGCATTTAGGATAAGGTATGGTCACTTTGAGTTTGTGGTTATGTCGTTTTGGGTTAACCAATGTGCCTGCTACTTTCATGGATCTGATGAACAGGGTGTTCTGTTACTTTCTAGATCAGTTTTTTGTAGTCTTTATAGATGACATCTTGATCTACAACCAGGACAGTCAAAAACATGATCATCATCTTCGACAAGCGTTGACTCTCCTTCACCAGCACCGGTTGTATGCCAACTTTAGTAAGTGCGAGTTTTGGTTGAAAGAAGTAACTTTCTTGGGTCATGTGATATCTACAGAGGGAGTCAAAGTGGACTCCAAGAAGGTGGAGTCAGTTGCAGAATGGGAGTAGTTGAAGACACCGACTGAAGTTCACAGTTTCCTGGGTTTAGCAGGATACTACTGGAGAGTTATAAAGGACTTCAGTGTGATCACGTTGCCGATGACAAAGTTGACTAGAAAGGATGTACCTTTTGAAAAACCACTAGAGGGGGGTGAATAGGGTTTTATGATATTTTAATAATAATTTAACCAAAGCAAGAAACCACAAAAATATTAGACAAGGGGACAAGGATTTAGAGTGGTTCCAACCTTAGCAAATACTAAGGCAGTCAATCCACTACCTGGTTGCTTACCCAACCGAGATTTTAAATTTATTAAATTTTATTACCTCGCAAGGATATTACACAAAATTACAATACTTTCACCAAACCCTTCAGACAGCCTTCACCTAGAAGTAGTCCCACCAACCTCAAAGAAGCCTTCCTTGAAGTAACCTCAAGCTCCCCTTGAAGTAACCTTCCTCTTGAAGTAGCTTCCCGTTGACACAACCTTCTTGAAGTAGTCCAAAGTCCACATTCTCCACTGAGAAGACCCTTCTCCACCTGAGAAGTCAAACCCTATCCAATCCACAACCTCCAACCCTAGGAGTGGCAAGGAGAGTACAAAAGATATAAAGGAACAAGAAGGAAAAACAGAAATTACAATACCGTTGTAGCACAAGGCTTGATTTCTTATAACAAGCATTTTGATCTCCTAACCAATGTATATGAAAGTGTAAGTGTTGTGGGTAGGAGATGCTAGCCTATAAGACACGAATTTAGAGCAATGGGAACGAATAGCCACTATTGGAGTTGCTCAATTTCTTACAAGAATGAATAGCCAAATGCAAGTATATGCTCAAGTGTTGCACAAGTATGTGTTGGGGTGTCCTAAGGCATGTCCTATTTATAGGAATGGCCAACAAATGCTTAAGGACGTTCTAGACACTTTCTAGGGGGTTCTAAGTTCTTAACTAGTCGCTAGGTACACATTAGTTGCTTTAGCAACGGCTAGTTAATTAACACTAAAAATTGCAGACAGAACACTTCTCGGTCGAAGACTTTTCGACCGAGAGTCCATCTCGGTCGAGGACTTGTCGACCGAGGGAATGTCTGGAGCAAGTGTATATAACGTTCTTCTCCAACTTCCAACTACCTTGTCTGTTGTGTCTAACGACTACCTAGGTCTTTCTCAGTCGAATAATTTGTCGACCGAGAGTGTCTCGGTCGAGGAGTTTGTCGATCGAGAATGACCCTGTTTCAATGTTTTGAACTAGATACTAAGTGTGTGTATGAGTGTGCAGATGTGACACTATTATAGGGAGTGACCTATCTAAGTGTTTTGATTGGCTAGGGAAGATCTAACGCTTGATTTACATGATTTCTAAGTACTTATACATTATATACTTGTACAAGTTTTTTACATTTGATTACAATCATGAAATTAACACATTGTGAGCATTTAGATCTTCCAAAGTTGTGTCATCTACCTAGTTCCTGCAACACTCAAGTAGCACGTTAGATCCACAAGACTGAAATGTTTGTCATCATCAAAACAAAGGGATTATAATAATGTCCAATTTAGCCAACACCTTTTGTCTGGGATGATCGTTGCCATCAAGCTTTCCCAAGTTTGAAGGAGAAGTTGACTAGTGCTCCAGTGTTAGTACTGCCAGAGCCTGGGAAGGGCTATGTTGTTTTCTGCGATGCTTCCAAGAAGGGCTTAGGATGTGTGCTGATGCAGGAAGACCATGTAGTTTCTTTTGCTTCACGTCAACTTAAGAAATATGAGGAGAACTATCCAACTCATGATTTGGAGTTGGCAGTGGTGGTTCATTCGCTAAAATTTTGGAGACACTATCTTTATGGGGAAGTATGTCAAATCTTTACAGATCATAAGAATCTGAAGTACAACTTTTCATAGAAGGAGATAAACATGCGACAGCATCGCTGGATGGAGCTAATCACTGATTATGACTGCACCATTGAGTATCACCCTGGTAAGGCGAACGTAGTAGCTGACACGCTTAGCCAAAAGTCTTCTTTTCTTCCTAAGAAGAAAGCAAAGTTGAGTTCCTGGGTATGCCATAGATGGGATATGTTTGTCTCCTTACGGCAGATGAATGTCTAGATGGAAGTTTCCTTGTTAGCAGGACTTTTGGCGCAGATGCAAGTCAAGCCTACACTGAGACAACAAATCAAAGACGCACAACAAACAGATTATACAGTGCAGTTGATCAGGTCAGAGCTCGGTAGTGAAAGGTGTGATGGGTTCCATGAGTCCGAAGATGGATTAATTTTCTATCGTGGTAGGATGGTGGTCCCCGATGTTGATAATCTAAGGAAGCTCATGCTCGAGGAAGCACACACATCGATGTATGCTATGCATCCAGGAGTCACCAAGATGTATCACAATCTGAAGGACATGTATTGGTGGCATGGCTTGAAGAGAGATGTGACCGAGTTTTGGGCTAGGTGTGCGGTACGCCAGCAGTTAAGGTTGAGCATCAGAAGCCGGTAGGTACGTTGAAACCCCTACCAATACCGCAGTGGAAATGGGATCATATAACTATGGATTTCATTGTTGGTCTGCCAAGGACAGCTAAGAATCATGATTCCATTTGGGTGATAGTGGACAGATTGAAGTCTGCCCTTTTCATACCTGTGAAGACAATGTATACTGCCGAGAAGCTCTCTAAGGTATATGTAGATGAGATAGTACACTTACACGGCATACCAACAACGATAGTTTCCGATAGAGGTCCTCAGTTCACGAGTTGTTTCTGGGAATAGTTGCAAAAAGCTTTGGGAACGTAGTTAAGGTTCAGCACCGCTTTCCAACCTCAAACAGATGGACAGTCTGAAAGGACTATTCAGACCTTGGAGGATCTTCTATGAGCTTGTGTTCTACTGTTCCTAGGTAGTTGGGATATACATCTCAGTTTGATAGAGTTTGCCTATAACAATAGTTACCGACGGAGCATTGACATGGCTCCTTATGAATCCTTATATGACTAGAAGTGCAGATCTCCTTTATGTTGTTATCAGTCTGGTGAGTATCAGCATTTGGGTCCTGAGTAAGTACAATAGACAACATAAAAGATCAAAGTAATACAACAAGAGTTGAAAGCGGCATAGGACAGACAGAAGTCTTATGTAGACAATCACCGACGACCAATAGAGTTCCAGGTGGGAGACAAGGTGTATCTTAAAGTCTCGCCATGGAAAGGTGTGCTAAGATTTGGCCGGAAAGGTAAACTAGCACCCAGGTACATGGGGCCATACCCGGTCATAGCACGTATGGGAAGGTAGTTTACAAGTTAGAGTTGTCGCCAGATATGAAAAGGTTACATCCAGTGTTCCATGTCAACATGCTGAAGAAAAGTCATCCAGATACAAGGACAGTGATACAGCCAGTTGAAGTTGAGCTTGATGAAGATGTGACCTATGAGGAAGGTCATGTGATGACCCTTGACAAAACAGTGAAAAAGCTAAAGAGGAAAAACTTGGTTCTGGTAAAGGTTCTTTGGCATCATCGTGGCATTGAGGAAGCCACGTGGGAGCTTGCGTAAGAGATGAGGAGGAGTATCCCTCACTTTTCTCTTCGCATATTGGGGACGAAATCCCTTTGTAGAGAGTTATAGATTGTAAGGACCCTGACCTCCATTTTGGTCTTATCCTGTTTGCTTTTCCTAACCCTGGTGTTTAGTTGCTTGCTAATCACCTTTAGTGGTGATTAGGGTTTGTTTGTGCTTATTGGTTGTTGGAGGTGCTACATGCAAATAACCCAATTCTAGGGTTGATGAGCAAGTTTGTCACCTTGAGAGGTGTTTCTCTCTCTCCTTGCTTCCTCTAGTGTTGAGAGGAAGGGTTGGGCTCGTAGCTTGAGTTGGTTTGGGCTTGGATGAGCCTTGTTGGGCCTTGTCATGCCTTGCTTGGCCTTGTTGGACCTTTTCAGCCATGGTTGTGTCAGCAATGGGAGTGTTGCCCATGGGACTGTGTCGGGCAGGTGTGGGTGTATCAGCCTTGGACCACCTTTGTCTCATAGCTTCGTTTGTGTCACCACTCTAGTGGACACTTGGTGCATGATGCTTGCATGTGGCAATTGCCTTGGACATGTGTATGGGGCATGATGAGAGGGTGTCGTTGCCCATGGACAAGTGTCCTTAGGTGGGCGACACTTTGCCTTGTTCTACCTTGTTTTCTCCTCCATCCTCTTCTATATATGTATCCCCTTTCTCTTGCTAAGGATCCCTTTAGTTTCTTAGTTTTCCATCTCCCTTGGTGCACGACACCTCTCCTTTGCAAGCTAGTGTCTGATCCTCCTCCTTCTCCTTGGAGTCTTCTTCTTCCTCTAGTGGTGGCTGAACCCTAGAGTACCTTGTTCTTCTTCTTGTAATGATGCTTGAGCTTGGAAGATTGGTGCTAGGATCTTGGAGCTTGCTTAAGGTGGGTTACAAAACTCCTAACCCTAACCCTGCTACCTTCTTCTATATTCTTGTATGTTTTCTTATGATCATAATCAGCCATATATGTTTCTAGATATGTTTCTTTCTTAGTTGCACCTTTAGCCTTGTGGATATAGTGATCTTATTGTTATGGTTGAGTTTTTGTACCTTTGTACCTAGTTGGCCAAACCATGGGTGAGTAATACCACTTTTCTCTCCTTGGTTATGAGGAGTGAGTCTGAGCTCTAGTAATGTGGACAATACCCCTCTCTCGTTTAAGTTGAGAGGTGAGTCTACATCCTAGTTAATTGGGAAACACCCTCCTCTCACCATGGATTTGAGAGGTGAGCTTTGGATGACCTATGTTTAGGTGGATCCTTGTGGTTTCCCGATTTGTGATAGAGGTTGCGCAAGACCCCTCTCTCTTGCTTGTTGAGAGGTGAGCTTATCTTCTTGATCAATTAGGGTTTGGTTCCCTTCTGCTTGAGGTTGATGACGATCTTGTATCTTGCACGATATGACCTTGGGATAGTGTTGCCCATTTGTTTAGTCTTGAGTGTAGCCTTGGCCGTGGTGCCTAGATGGAGTTTAGTTGGTGGCTGATACCCTTGTGTGTTGGGCGATATGCCTTGTCGGGTGCTCTACACGATACACCTAGCAAAGGTAGTTGTCTTAGTGCCCAATGTACTTTGGACGTTATAGAGCTCAGTCAGCTATTCTTGTGTTGGGCGTCATGGTTGGCGGTGGTGATGCCCGATGTGGTGACATATGGAACCCTAGATGTTGCTTTGATGGAGGCCGATATGGAGTGCTGATCGATAGGCTTCTTTGGGGCATTTTGGTGTCACTTTGTTGGGTGATACCATGATGTGCTGGGGCACTATGTTTTGGCAGTGCAAGCCTGGGGCGTTCGAGTGGTGTGGTTGCCCGATAGGTACCTTCACCCTAGGAGGGAGATAGGGCTTAGTCGATGCTGATAGATAGATGTTACCTACTTAGCCCGTTACACGATGCCCTCCCTTAGCCTAGCTGCACGTTATGCCTTGTGTGGAAGTGTTGCACGATATGCCTTGAGTGGTGGTCGTTACCTGCTGTGGTTGGCCAATATGTGTATAGGCCCATATGCATTTGGTAAGGGATGCGACCCTACCCATTACAAGCGGTGGTGAGGGACACGCCACTCACCACCCCCTTTTGTGAGGGATGTGGAAGTTTTAGTAAGGGTTCTGACAACCCGAGATGTATATAGATGATAGTTCCAAGTTAATAATGATATTACATGTGTTATGATCTCCTTGAATCATGTATATGCGATGATGAATTAATATGACGAGCTTGGAAGCATATGAGTTGCTTCACATGATGATATGACCCATGTCTATGGTCACAGGTATGAGGTATAATATATGCTTGTGATTGATAATAATACCATGAATGATAAAGCTGATAATCATCAACGTTGCTCAATACTTGATAGTAGGATCATTCTATTATTTCATGATGGCTTCAGTTATCTCTATGAATGTGTATACAAACCATGCAGGTGTTTCATGCAGATTCATAGCCAGGTAAGGTCTATGAGGTATATATGTTTGAATAACACTGCATTGTGATGGTCACTCTTGTCAATGAGATAACTTGCATCACCAGTATGATGTGTTTAGGTCTGAGGACCTGAGTTTGGCTAAAGTTCCTAGTTGAGGTGTTATCCTCTGATGATGAGATCAGGGATTATTATCCCAAGTGATGAGAATGCCTTAAGAGGTAGTGGTTTCTTATGATGAGGGATTGAGGTCCTGGGATAATGTGATGGTGGTAATAATAATGTAACTTAATGCTATCTATGTGTTACAACCTAGTTGCCTCAACAATCCACATAAAATATACTAACTAATTACAGTGGAACATATCATGTAGTTTGCCCTGGCCATAGATCCATCATCGTCAGTAGCTGGTGATGGTGAAACAGGTTCTCCTACGAGTTAACCTGAAAGCGCATATTATTGAATATGTATGGTTTCTCCTAGTCGAAAATGAGGAGGTTAGAGTGCAACTCCAGTTGTATACTAAAGATGTGTATAAGAGCATGGTGAACATGCCCATGGTTGAGTGTGATAGAGCATGAATGCGTTCATGATTCAGGGAGCACGGTGAATTGGCCCGTGGCTCAGATATACTAGCACTGAGACCTGTACCAAGGCGGGCTAGAGAAAAGGTAGCCTACGAGAGCTGACCATGTGGATGAGGCCACTTAAGCATGAGACTGCGGTCCTACTTGTGTTTGTGCACTGACCACGAGGTGGGAGGTCGTGGAGTCTGGCTCTTTCATTGACCTTGTATGGCACCAGCTTGGGTTTCGCAACCGAAGGTTGGATTTGAGCGATACGACTCACTTCCTCAGGGCATAACAAATTGTAACCTAGACGAATAGTATATCTTTCTTAGAACAAAATATGGAACATTGTTTGAGGCCTTGCTTATATAGTTGATCTAGTCGAACTATGTGCTTGTGCATAGGATCCTTATATCTTGTGGTAAGTTCTTATAAAGCTTATCTTGTCAATCATGTTCCATAAAGAAATGCCTGCTTATATGCCTCCCAGATATCTTGGTAATTTTGATAGTAATAATAACCTGGCTCTATATGCTGCTCTTATCATACACTTATCAATTATCTGTTGTTGTTGCTTTAACCTTTTCTTTGAGGTTTTATAGTTTCGGCAGGGAGTTATGTTTCTCGCTGAGACTGTGTGTCTCACCCCGTTGGTTTACAACCTTTTTAGGTGTTCACGCTAGACATAGTGGTGGTCACGGGGTTGGGACTGAGCAGCAAGAAGAGCAGTAGAAGGCAAGAGATGGATACATTCTTGTTTTGATTGTTTTGTAGTAGAGTCTTAGAGACATCCATGTACTCTCAGGTCCTCATGGGTGTTTTGACGTTGTTTTATGTTATGTAACTGTTGAAGCCTTGTATATCCTTCTGCTGGCCGGATGTGGCCCGTTATGTATGTATAAACAGGTGATGAACTCATGTGATGACAAGACAACTGATCTTAAAAGTTGTGGACACGTATCAAGACTTGTAAATGTTTATATAACTTGTCTTCTTGCAGGATGAGGATCTGAATGTAATAGTTTCTTGGATTATTTGCTTTCCGAAATTAGTTTTAATTAATCCGGGTTTTTGGTAATAGGTGATTTATGGTGTTTTCCGCACATTTTCACGTGGCACCTTATTGTATGTGTGATAGAGGGATATGTCTCCATAGGATGGATGACGAGGAAGTTACACATAGGATTGAGAAATCACTTGTTACTCAAAGAGAGGCCATGATGGATGAACACATGGCTCAAGAAGCTGCTTTGTGAGCTAGTTACATAGCTGAGGAAGATGCTTTGGAAACCTCTCACAGGGAGGCATAGCGACAAAATCAATTAGAAGATTTATCTACACCCAAAACTAGATATGCACAACAACTTATTCTGCCACCCAAAATCATAGCCCCCCAATTTGAGATCCGAACTAATTGGAACACTATGGTTCAATCCAATCCTTTTTCTTGCACCAAGGAAGAAAGTTTCCAAGATCACCTCCAACATTTTTCTGATCTATGTTGCTTACATAAAATCTCAGGCATTTTTGATGATGACATTCAACTAAGGTTGTTTAAATACTCTCTTTTAGGGCAAGCCAACAATCGGTATAATGCCATTGAGGGTGGAGAACGTGTCACTCCCTGGGAGGCACTGCAAAACCAAATTTTTGGACAAATATTTCCCTACTTCCCTTACTTATGAAATCAGCAGACAAATCCTTCTCTTTTCTATGGTACAAGTGAAACACTAGCAAATCTTGGGAGAGGTTTAAGGATCTCTATCGATGTTTCCCCCACCACGACCTTTCTGAAGCTCAAATCATTGAGATATTCTACCTCAGTGTTGATAATGACACCAAACATTTCCTTAATTCCTTATCTAGAAGAAATTTTATGTTCCAAAACCTAGATAGTGCCAGGGGAGTCATCAAACATGATTTTGAAACACAAGCGCGGTGAGGTACCGATGCGGTCCTCAAGGTAGCTAAGGCTGAGTTCAATCCTAATATCCAACAAATTCCTAATATTCTTAAGCTAATTTTCCTTGAAACATGATCGCCTTGAATCATCTTTTAATGCTTACAAAAGGAGAGAGAAACCTAAAAAAATAAAACATGTAGACTCTCGTTGTGGGATATTATAAGGATATGACCATTCTACCCTTCAATGTCAATATCTCTATAATGCATACATGAAGCCAGAGGTTGGTCAACAAATGGAGGACCTAAACTCCATTCAAAACATACCTAGTCAGGCTTACTACAATCCAGACCAAGCCAGAAACCATTCCAATTTCCAATATGGAAATCCTCCAGGAGCTAAAAATATCTCTCAAATCCCTCCCTAGAAAAGACCATTCATCCTCAAGCTAACAACCATCCACCACCAAGATTCCCATACAATAAAATTAGAAGAACGTTGGCAATCAAAGAAATTATAGGGGCAATTTCCAAAATCATGGACTCTACCATGGGCAATAATATCAAAACCTTAACCAGCCACCACCTCAACCTCAAGCATAACAGAATTCCCCCACTCCCTAACCGATGATAGGGTATGCACCTTGGAGAAAATCATTTTTTCATAGCAAGCACATCAGAAGGAAACTGACGCTCAATTAGATTGCCTTGTTTCTCAAAAAAAGCCTCTTGTCGACACCTTTTATGATAGCCAGAAAACAACCCAAAGCACCCTTAAAAACTTAAGGTTGTCTCTCCTCATTCTGGGAAGATACATTTCACTCCCCCTCCTCTAGAGAAACCCACAGTTGTCCTATGTATTGTGAGGATGAAGACATCGTGATCATTGAAACTCCACCTTCACCAAAACCTACCATTCCCGCTCTTGTGGTTCCACCAGTGGAGGTTGACAAGCTAGAAATCAACATTTACAAACCACGCCAACCATACCAATCCCACCTAGAGCAAACTAGGCTTCATACTCATTTTATGAAATTGAGGGATGCCATGAAAAAGTTGCATGTGGATATTCATTTCATAGATGCTCTAACTGATATGCCTTCCTGGTCCAAGTACATGAAAACTTTATTGATTAGGAAATATACAACTGAAGAGAATGAGACTGTAATTCTTCCTTGAACCACCTCAGATATCATTCAAAGTAAAATGCCTAAAAAGAAGAAGGATCATGGTTCCTTTGGGATTTTGGTGTTACCTAGAAAATAATACTTGCAGGAAAGGCCTTGTAGATTTGGGTTCTAGTATTTCTATCATGTCTTGTAGTCATTGCAAGAGGTTAGGATTTGTCACATGCTTCTACTTCCATGACAATCCTATTTCCACACTCATCCATGACAAAGCCTATGAGTATCATCGAAGACATACCTGTAACGATTGGGAAAGATGCTTATGTCCATGTGACTTTGTAGTTATGGACATATACTATTAAATAATGGGGATACAACATCAGGTATATTTTTGTATGCAACTGACGGTGTTATTTTCATGTCATTTATGGGTATTCAACCGCCCAGATTCCCACCTGAGAAACGTGAGTTGCACTTTATTTTTTCCATCAAGATGTTCTCAAAACAACTAACGCTATATATCACCCTCAAAATTAGAATTTTGCACAAATTTTTTGGGAGCATTTCATTTGCCTCCAAAAACTGTATATCGTCGATTTTTTTCAACACAACCTTTGGGAGAAATATATGCACCCACCATCTGGCCCATGGGAAATCAATTGACCTTTGTCGTCAGTGCTTTCCTGAATCACCGATGTGGAGTATGTGACCCGTGAAATTTTTCCTTCCCCCACATCTTTCTCGGATGATTGTTTATAACAAACTGAAAGTGTATATTTTACTTGACCCCAAGAAACCTTTTCCCTCCTCATTACCCTACCCCTCATGTCTCTAGAAACCACCTCTGGTGATTCCTCTCTTGCTGCTCTGTGTCCAACTCCTTCTCACGTAAATAATTGCTCCTCTTCCTCTAGATCCTCCACCTCCAGTTCCTCCTTGTTGCCTCCTCTCCACCACTGCCTCCTCTCCACCACTAATCCTTCCTCATCCTCTCTTCCTCCATCTTCTCCTCATTGTTGCACCCTCTACGTCACTGCCTCCTCTTTTCCACTTCTCCTCCTCCTGGTGCTATCTCGTTGCCACTGCCACAGTCGTCGCCTCTCATCTACCAAGATGTTGATGTAACCAGCTCTCCTCCACCAAGATGTCAACCTCGACGTCGTCAGTTAGCCTTAAATGTTGTTGTTGCTCGCCTCCAAGCTATTGCTTTCGTCGAGCTACTATTGCCCCCTAGCAACTGCTCCTCACCATAGCGGTCTCCTATTCCTCCTCTACAGTTGTAAGTTTTCTCTCCTCCTCAGGTTTGGTTTCCTCCTCTTCTGCCTCCGCCCTATATTTCTTGTTCATATTTGAAATGTTTTTGTGATCTTTTTTTATTTAGAATATTGTATTCTTATAGTTTGATTCCTTGGACCACATATGCATTTTGTATGGATGCCATTTTTAGGAATGGTTTTCTTAGTCCTAATAAATGAGTTCTTAGGGTTTAGGATTCATTGTATTATTACCACATCGTCATCAATACACCATCATCATCATCATCATGATTGATAATGGTGATGTTGATGGTCATGATGATGATGGTGATGATGATGCAATCACCATCATTAATCATCATCATCATCACCATCATCAATCATCATCGTCGTCATAATCAACATCACCATCATAATCAATATATCATCATCATCATCAATCATCATCAACATCATCACCATCAGATCACCAATCATGATGGTGATGATGATGATTGATGATGATGCAATCATCATCATATATCATTGTCATATATCATTGTCATCACCATCAGATCACCAATCATGATGGTGATGATGATGATTGATGATGATGCAATCATCATCATATATCATTGTCATATATCATTGTCATCACCATCACCATAAAAATCATCATCATCCTTCATCATCATCAATCATCCTCACCATCACCTTCACCATCATCATCATCATCATCATCACCATCATCATCATCATCATCATCATCTATCATCATCATTACCATGATGATGGTGATGGTGATGATGATTGATGACAATGGTAGTGATGATGATGATGATGATGATGGTGATGATGGAGATGATGGTGATGGTGATGGTGATGGTGGTGGTGATGGTGATGGTGATGGTGATGGTGATGGTGATGGTGATGGTGATGGTGATGGTGATGGTGATGGTGATGGTGATGGTGATGGTGATGGTGATGGTGATGGTGATGGTGATGGTGATGGTGATGGTGATGGTGATGGTGATGGTGATGGTGATGGTGATGGTGATGGTGATGGTGATGGTGATAGTGATGGTGATGGTTATGGTGATGGTGATGATGATGATGATTGCATCATCATCTCCATCATCATAATGACATCATCAACACCATCATCATCATTCATCATCAATCATGATGATAGATGATGATGATGGTGATGATGGTGATGATTTAATCATCATCATCCATCATCATCATTACCATCCCCATTAAAATAATCATCATCATCATCAGTCGTCATCATCATCGTCACCATCACCGTCATCATCATTAGTCATCATCATCACCATGATGATGGTGATGGTGATGATGATTGATGATGATGGTGGTGATGATGATGATGATGAGGGTGATGATGGTGATGTTGATGGTGATGGTGACGATGATGATGATGATGATGATGATTGATGATCTTTGGAACTTCAAAGGTTTTACTTTGGAACTTTAGATCTTTTTCCCTTAATCTCTAGCTGCAATATCTGAAACTTTGGAACATTTTACTTTAAAACTCTTGTTTAGAAAAATCAATTGTGATGATGATGGTGATGATGAAATTATTATTATCATGTGTTTAGACTTGTATCTATAATTTATTATGTTAAACATTTTATTTTATAGATGTTGATGTCATGCTGGATCTCCAAACTCTTGAGCCAATGCTCTATTGCATTGTCACATTATCTCCATACTGCTATCGCCTCAAGTGCTAGATACTACGGTAGTTTGTTTTATACCGATGAAGAATGTAAGGAGTATATGTGTGAGTACCAGTTTTATTTTGGAGATAAATGGCCACCTAACTTTCTATGGTTTGATGATTCCTTAGAGGAGTGAGATGATTCCTCAGAAGAGTCAAAACACCAATAGTCATCATATCCTACAATAAATATTGGACCGTAGCTTGTTTTGAACATGTAACACCCATTCCAAAGCGGCAAAAAAAGATAATCACTCCATCATCATCTAAAGGAATACAAGACGGTCCTTCCATAAACATTGGACCACAGTGATTCTTATTGGTATTATAAAAAATTACCGCATCATGTGCTCAAACATGTATTTATTAATTATGCTAAGAATTTTTATTTTGTAAATGTCGATGTCGCACTCCAAGACTGAAGAGGTTTTTGGTTATGTATGTCCAGAGAACCAATCATGTGATGATTGTAATGGCATGTCATGTAGAAAGGATTTGATTATTAATAAAAGGCAAGCTTCCAATTTATTTTGTTTATATCAGTTATGAGATAATGATGTAAGATTATAAATGTCTAGAGAATTATATTAATCAATGATGTATGTATTCAAGTTACTATGCTTCTGGATGAGATCATACAGATGTTAAGAGTAAATATACATATTCTCATTATGTCCATGATCGGATGTCATTGTGGATGTTTGATAGACAATAATGACACATAAGATTAAAGTGTGAGTTGATTGCTGACTAAATCTCATTATTCATTATATGTCAATATCAAACCAAGAACATAGATACATGTTAGAGAATAGTGTATCGGACAGACCCACAGTGAGATTGACTCATGGAAACCATTGACACGAAAGTTATAATCAACTATCACAGTGATGGCGGTGGTTGTGGTTCTTAGACCTAAAATCACTACACTCAACACATGTTGTTGGGTACACTTTGACATCATCAAACATAGTCCTAAAACATGGGTTGTTATAATGAAGATGATTGGGTGGCTTTGACACATGGGGATTGATTGTGAGTGATAGATATGGGATTTGTCCCTCCTACTGGAGTGTGATGTCCTAGGCATCTTGATAAGCGAGATTCAGAAAAGCATGGTCATGCCCATGTGAGTCAATATGTGATATTGAGCTTATATATATCTCAAACAGTCTGCGCTTGGTTCTTGAAACAAAATTGAATAATAATGAGGGTGACTGCTTCGTGCCTCTAGTTCAATTTGGACATCAGTGACAAAGGAACTATACAAACACTTCAACACCATACACAAATTGTAGGTTGAAGTTGTTCGCCAACTTTTCCATTTACTTGGGCAGATATGATGTGTAACTAGGCACCACTCTTTGCTTGTGATGACATAAGTTGTTATGGACATTCACTGCCTACGTAGTATGGGACCTATAGGGTCACACAAATATGTCTTGACCTAGAAGAGGAGTTCATATCTCAAACAATAGTTGAATTAAGTGCTAAAGTGTTTAGGAATTTGATTAAGGAAACATATAGGTTGACAACATTACCAAATGCCCATCTCAAGTGTTAAGACGGCCGTCTAGAAGTGCCAAACGACCGTCTCAAGGGTTGAGATGGGCGTCTGGGTGTCAGGCCTGGTTGTGAATTGAAATTGGCAATGGAAAAAACCAACCCAGTCAAACGGGCACTACTAAAATCACTAGATGATCATCTGGGTGAACTGAGATGACCGTCTCACATGGGAAAGATGGTCCATCTTGGTCAGGGAAGGTTCTAGTTGTTTTCCAATCTGTTTTTCTTGAGCAATACTTGTTGCACAAGGAAATCAATGTCTAACATTGATGGAAATTGATTTGCCAAATTCGTACACAATTGGAAACTACAAAACGACCATCTCACAGTGCGAGACGACCATCTGGCTCATCCAAATGGCCATTTTGGTGTTGCGGGTTGTGCAATTTCTAGAAAAGTTGTGAAAATTCAAGATCTACTTGTCCTTTCCACTCCCTCTTTTAGTCCTGCATTGGTTGGGACTGGGAACACTGACCCTAACCCCTCCTATATATAGAGGGGTCCTGGGGGCTTCCCAAAGTACAAAAAAACATAGACAAATGAGAATCAGATCCTCTGACAATTTTTGTCCTCTCTGGTTTTGGTAACCACAAGAGCCCAGGCATGTCATACCCGACAAGGGAGGGATAGCCACGGGAGAGAACAAGTGAGAGTTGTTGTTGTGGGAGAGTAGGTCAGTGACTAGTACACCAACAGAGAGGGACAACTCCTTCTTGTCTGGTCCAGAAGGACGACAGGAGTTCTAGGCAATCTGTATGGACTATCATAGAGGTGGGAAGCCATTGTTTGCCGCTTAGTGGGCAACGTCAACTAGCAGTCCTTGACAAGAGGAGTTGTTGAAGAAGACGATGTTCATGGTTGTAGTCTGTAATGTAGACCAGGAGGCATAGTAGTCAAAAGTGTCCCAATACAACTAGGATTCAGAGTTGTGCATCTATAATGACAAGGATTGTCATTGTACTTGCTCTAAGACCAGGTATTTCCCATAAACCATCCTTCCTACATTATAGTTATTGACGCGATCTACTATTTATGGGGAATATTGTAATAAAATTTTAATTTCCGTTTCCTGCTTTGTAACATATTTCTCTACAGCAGTATTAGAGCCAATGTCAATTTGCTATATTATGGGATAATTGATATGATCGTATTTTGGTTTTGTCATTCTATTATTGCATGTGATGTGAATATCTTATCAAATCTAAACACAACGAGAATCCCTAATTTATATATATATATATATATATATATATATGTATATATATATGTATATATATATATAATTTACATGTGTCGCTCTAAAATTGTTTTGAAAATAGATGTGTAGTGTGGTTATGGCCAATAAACCCTATTTGTGCATGGTTGTATGTGGTTGGTTTATTCATTTAGCTTGATCTGTACACAGAGCCTCTATCTTATCTTCCCAATGTAAAGTTAATACTCTTCTACCTTTTCCGCCCTCGAATGTAACTCGAGTTTTCCTTATAATTATGTAAAAGTAGGATAGTTTACTTTCCTATTATGACAAAGATGAAGGGCCTTGGAAGACATGGTGGACAAGCCAATCTGATCACCTGGTGGACCCAACCGATCTGCTGGAGGAACCATATGATGGTGGATAGAAGGACCAAGAAACTGGTGAGATGACCTAACAACCGGCCAGGAGGCGAGCCGATCGATTCAAGGATTGAATTCATAAACCCAGATTGGTAAGCACATATCTTCATCAACAATAGGTTTCTTCATGTGATGTAGACCCATATGACCATAATTCCTGGAGGCTACAAGGGATTACATTAGGACTAGCCATAACCATCTCTTTCATTTATTGCATGTTTTCGTTGTGAGATATAGCATGTATATGATATGTACTATATATTAAGTCTTAGATGTCTTCCATTAGCAACACACATGAAACACTTGATCGACTAAGCATAGATTTGCAAAAAGCATGGTGAGCCATCTATCTCATGGAACTGTGATGATAGATATGTAGATTTGCAAAAAGCATGGTGCGTACCTATCGTATTGGCTATTGGGTTAGGCTTAACTGGTGACTTGGAGAGCCCAAGTCCAGAGGCATGTGGATGATCATGGTAAGGGGTTGCGCATATCATCTATCCATGAGTTGCATATGATGAAATTGGCATGATGTCCTACCTAAATAGTTAGGTTGTGGGTTATCAGAAAAAGACAACGCATGACTTGATGAAATATGGATCTTGGCCCACTAGAATAGTATATTCGGCAATATTCCGAATTGATATTGAGGGCTATTGTAATGACCCTGACCTGGGTTATGAGGTAACCCTATTTGTTTTGGCTAATAAAGTTTCCTATAACTTTAATATAATCCTCTAAGGTGCTTTGTTATCATGTAACACACTTATGTTTCAAGTTTGGTCCCGATTGAATGTTGTTTGAGCAATGTTTCACTATTTTGGACCAAAGTGCAATTTACCCAAGTTCAGGGGTTATATTGCAATATGTCACATGTTGAACGTGAATTATATGTTTTAGCATCATAATAGATAGAATGATGCAATGTGGTGGCTTGTGGGAAGACTAAATTCCAAGTTTGAACTTGTTTGAACAATGTTGGTACCTTGTACACCAATTTTGTTACAAATTGTAATTTACCCAAAATGTGGGGTTAATATGCAAATTACCACCTATAGAGTGTTCCTACTTCCTATATGTATCATTTAGAGGAGAGATAATGAATGAGATACCATGTTTGAATCAATTATGAATGATGGTTATCTTGGTGATGAAATGACCAAGAAAAGGGTTGAATATGAAAGCTTAAGTTGAGTTGTATCAAGTTGAAAAGCATATATATGAGTGCCTATTGGCCAAGGAGCCCAAGGAGGTGTCCCATATAGTTTTTTGAACTCTTGACAAAGTCCATATCGAGCAAAGCACCTCAATTAGGTGAGGTGTGACGGCCAACAAGTTTCCTTAGAAAAAGTGTATCGACTTGATTTAAAATAGTGATTAAACCTAGATGACTTATCCAAATGGATAAGTAATGGACGAATTTGCATCTCAAGATGATCCTCAACCATTTTTAAATACAATATAAATGTTTATGCATGCATGTAAACGTGTCACCCATGCATGACACGTGGCACCTACTAGCTCAAAATGTTGACACCTCATTTTTGCATTCCTTCATGAACAACAAGTATATATACCCCTAGTTTCACCCCTTAGTGCAATTTTGCGACCCTTACCACCCTCCTACCCTAAGGTATCGTGCATAGAGCTCCCATATCGTGAACAGATGCTGTGGTATCGTGCATGGTCCTTGGGATATCGCCCAAGTAGGTGATATTGGCCATATAGGGTGATATCAGCCATAGAGTGAAGTTTTGACTCCAAGTGAGTGTCATATCGTGCAAGTGAGTGCCATATCGTGCAAGAGGGGTGGCATATCGTGCAAGGACACTAGTGTATCGTGAAAAGGTGTTAAGGAGCAAGAAGGAGCTCATACTTAACCCTAAGGTGAGGATAAGATCATCTTCAACCTTGGATTGAAGCATGAATTTAGGGTTTTGATCTTCCTTTCTTTTCTTCTTCACCAATTTCTTATCCATGGTGATTATTTGCATATAGAGGAGTTGTGAAGTCCATATTAAACCTTAGGAACGTGGAGATTTGGAGCTTGGAGCTTTTAAGTCATTCTTAAGGCGGGTTATATAACTTGAACTCAACCATGTTATTATTCTTCACCTGAATTGCTATAATTAGTGAAATACTTTTAATTCCGAAATTTCCTGAAATAGTTGATGAGATTATGAGTTCTAGTAGTTTCTTAGATCTGTTTACATGAACTATAACAGTTATATTAAAGGTCTAGAGCTTGAAGATGATGGTATCACCTTATAAAAGTGATATCGGGTCAAAGCATACAAGAAAGTACCTTTAACCCGATATGATGATGCACCTACTTCACTTGAACGATATGGATATGAATGAATACATTGTTGCACGATATGGGGGGTGTAGTATACACCTTTTGCAAGATAGGGAGTCAAGTATAGATTCCATGCACGATACAAGGTCAATTGTATACTTGTAAGTTGACATGAAACCCTAATTTGGGTAACCCGATATAAGTGAAGTATAACAAGTGCTATTACACGACATGGTTGCACGTCATGGTTGCATGACATAGTTGCATGACATGGTTGCATGACATGGTTGCACGACATGGTTGCATGACATAGTTGCGTGACATGGTTGCACGACATGGTTGCACGACATGGTTGCATGACATAGTTGCACAACATGGTTGCACGATAGGGTTGCACAATACACAACCCTAGATGATATGGTAACCCTAACCCGTCATGGCTAACCCTAGATGGTGACTAGCCCGATAGGGTGGTTGAATGTATTTCTAGCCTGACATGGTGATGGGTTGATACCTCATAAGTATCATGGGCAACACATACATATACTTGTGCTTGATATGAGGTCAAGAAGATACCTCATGCCCGATATGGAGACAAGTGCAAATCCTAACCTGATATGGTGAGTGGTCATACACCTCCAACCCAAGACACCTTGTAAAGGTGAGAGTAAGACACTCTTAGGAGTGACGGGTGTAACACCAAGTAATGGTGTGGCTAATACCTTGATAGGTGAAACACCTAGAGTGGTTGATAATGGACAATCTTATATTAATAATGCCTACATGATAAATGTGATGTGTTAGTGCATAAAGTATTAGGATGGGATATACCCTAATACAAGATAAGTTGATGAAGTTAAGTAAGTTGAAAGTAATGAGGGAAGTAATACATCAAGGCATGATAAATACTACATCCATCACCTCAAGGTTGATGCACCTTGATGCACCTTAAATCCAATATACTTGGATGAGTAACACATGAAGTGTGTTATGTCAATTGTTACATTGAGATATAATGAGTTTAATGCACTTGGATAAGTGTGGGCTAACATACCTTGAGAAAGGGTTAAGCCAAGTTAATAATTATGATGTAATCATACCTTGGTAAGGATGAGAGACAAACTCATACCTTGTGTTGATGATTCATTTAATGATAAATAATGAGAGGTGACAAGATGTTTAATGGCCTTGTGAGCCATGTGAATAGTTGTTGCCTAGTGAGAGGTGACAAGATGTTTAATGGCCTTGTGAGCCATGTGAATAGTTGTTGCCTAGTTAGAGGTGACAAGATGTTTAATGGCCTTGTGAGCCATGTGAATAGTTGTTTCCTAGTGATAGGTGACAAGATGTTCAATGGCCTTGTGAGCCATGTGAATAGTTGTTGCCTAGTGAGGGTGACCCTGTAAGAATTGGTAATGCTTAAAATAAACTAGGTAAATGGGAACCCTGTAACATAATAATAATAATAAATGGTTACAAAGGTAATAATGAAATCTTGGTTATACATGCATTATAGTCATAGCCAATATAAGGGATATGGTGCTTTGAATATGTTAAAATGAGACATGATGAATACTTGTATTATATAAAGAATGTGGATGAGTATGATGGCTTGACCAAGGTAATACCAAGTAATAGTGAAATGTAATCAGGAGTGGTTAGAGTCCACTTCCTGGTTGTGTAATTAGGATTGGTTAAAGTCTAATACCTGGCAGAGGCATGAAGCCTATAATAATTGCACAAGATTGGTCATAACCTAATACATGTAATAATATCACAGGATTGACATAGATCAATACCTGGAATGCACAGGATTGGTAACAACCCAATACCTGGAATAATTTCACAGAATTGGTAATAAGCCAATGCCTAGAATAATATCACAGGATTGACATAGATCAATACTTGGAATGCACAGGATTGGTAACAACCCAATACCTAGAATAATTGCACAGGATTGGTAATAACCCAATGCCTGGAATAATATCACAGGATTGACATAGATCAATACCTGGAATGCACAGGATTGGTATCAACCCAATACCTCGAATAATTGCACAGGATTGGTAATAACCCAATGCCTGGAATAATATCACAGGATTGACATAGATCAATACCTGGAATGCATAGGATTGGTAACAACCCAATGCCTGGAATAATGGCACATGATTGGTAATAACCCAATGCTTGGAATAATACCACAGGATTGACATAGATCAATACTTGGAATGCATAGGATTGGTAACAACCCAATGCATGGAATAACTGCACATGATTGGTAATAACCCAATGCCTGGAATAATAGCATAGGATTGGCATAGATGAATACCTGGAATGCACACGATTGGTAACAACCCAATACCTGAAATAATTGCACAGGATTGGTAATAACCCAATGCCTGGATTAATATCACAGGATTGACATAGATCAAAACCTGGAATGCACAGGATTGGTAACAACCCAATACCTGGAATAATTGCACAGGATTGGTAATAACCCAATGCCTGCAATAATATCACAGGATTGACATAGATGAATACCTGGAATGCACATGATTGGTCATAACCCAATGCCTGGAATAATATCACAGGATTGGTCATAACCCAATGCCTGGAATAATGTCACAGGATTGACACAGTTCAATACCTGGAATAATTGCACAGGATTGGTAATAACCCAATGTCTGGAATAATGTCACAGGATTGGCATAGTCTAATGCCTGGAATGGTTGCACATGATTGGCATAGTCCAATGCCTGGACAAAATATGATGATGTATACTCACATGACTGGTACAATTCAATATCTGGTTAGCATATTGGCTGAGGCCAACAGATAGAAATGAGAACGATTCATGGATGACATACCATGATGATGAGTATCATAGGATAAGCTTGAGATGTTGATATAGTATGATGGGTAAATGATATACATGTTCTTCCTATTCCTTATAAAGAGAATAGATGATTTACTGCTCTATCATAGATAGTTGCAATGCTTTAAAATATGAGAATATTCTAAACTACTTATCCTCTTCTCAGTTTAATACTATTTAACTACGGTAATAACATTGTTGGTGGAGAGTTATATCTCTCGTTGGGACAATTACAATTGTCTCACCCCGTGGGATCCACAATTCTTTATTAGGTGGACGTGCACGAGGGGGGGTTGAGACTGTACTACAGAGAAAGAACAACAATAGAAGGGACAATAGTGACAGCTCAGGTTGAGTGTACTGTCTGTCAGGTCTTGTAGATAGAAGTCCTATGTGTCACCTCTATACTCTCAGGTCCTTGGAGTTGGTTCGTACTGGTTTCAAGAATAATATGAGATTTTGTCTTGAATGCCTCGAGGTTTTATGTTGCTCCAATATGTATTTTGATAGAGCAACTATTATATGTTGTCCTTAAGATGAGATGAAATAATGTTGTACAACGTAAATCATGATATGTATGAGTTTTGGATTTTTCAGTAAAAGTTTTCTGTACAAGGATCTCCTTGCAAAATGGTTTTAAATTTTAGTGATTTTTGTTAATCCGTTGTTTATGTTTATTCCGCTTAATTAGTAACGATTTGTTTGTCAGTTTGGAGAATGTCATTACAAGTTTGGTATCAGAGCTTAAGGTTCGCTGAGTCTATAGAGACATAGGACTAAGGTGTTGAGTCTGTGTTAGTGTCCTCCAGTATACCCTATAGTGACTTCTGCTTATGCAGAAGAAAGGGTAAAGTTTAAAATGACTGGATAACACGAGGAACACATTGCTGAGAACAATGTTATTGCACCAAGAAAGGGTGTAAGGGATCAGGAAAGAAAAGAATGAGTGCCTGAGAATTCCTATCTTGACCTAATCAGGATAGAGAATCATGTTTTTATGCTCTTGTGAGGCAAGTTAGGACAACAATGATTCATATAATAGACTGGATACTAGCATTACAACCGAGATTACCAGTCCTCAATATAGAAACTTTGGGTTTTAAAAGGGTTCCTAAATGACATAGTCATGTCGGAACAGTGTAAAATGTGGGAAGAATTAACATATGGCAAGACAATAGACTCTGCCATAAGTATAGATAGATAGTACATCTGTGATGGCAATGCCCAAGGAGGGGCAATAAGCTGAGAATTAAGGAAAGGTCTCTACAATTCTAGAGACATTTGCATAGTTATTCTTAAAAGAAAAAGTTTTTGATGCCATCAGTACAATAAATGCCTAGTGTACCAGGGCAATAGCCACTAAGTAAAGGCAAAGGTCCTAACTTTCCACCTGTAAGAACCCATGGCTTAGTCTCTACATCGTTAATGAGACCGATAAGACTATGGTATGAGGATAAGACATGGATATCTTAAGCATACTGAACCCTTTTATTCAAAAAGAAGGGAGTAAATGACCCAACAACTGAGGTAGACTGGGCAGGGCTTATGAAAGTTACAACCTAATAGTATAAAAAGGCAAAAGAAACTACATGAAATAGATAGACTCTATGTTTGAGTCAACCAAAAGTGGTGGATGACTGTGAGGGATGGCAGTCATATAGAGCTTTCTCGTTCTATTATGTCTTCTCTAGATTTTATCTGATAATCATAAGAAGGTAGTTGTTGTTGAGCTTCCTATAATTAGTTCTATAAGGACATGAGGAAGAGATAAGAAGGATAAGAACATATATTCGGTCCAATATTCTCTTGTATGTTTTGGAATTTCTTTCTTCACGTAGAAAAGGAAGAGATGTAAAAGAAACACCCAGAGAAAATCTGAGATACTAAGTAGTAAATTTAAAGAGATGTTAAAAGTGTCAAACAAAATATAAAACAAATGCATACTACCTAATTTCAGTTCTTGAATACCCTGGCCAGGTATTCATCTATTGAATGCAAGGTAAGTATGGAACTCTTAGATTGTTATCTTTCTGATTACTCTGATCAAGCAGTCATTCTGAGACAATCTAAAGAGCATAATGAAGTCAAATATGTGGCATGGATATTTCTACCACATCCTAATTGATACATGTAGAAATCTGAGTTAATCATAGATCAACTGATAAACAAAAGAAGATCTTTAGTATAATGTATACGCTGGTCCTCAGACCTAGAGGTAACAGTTACTGATGAGAGGTAACAATGTTCAGTGATGGATTGAGGGTTTGAATACCCATATCAAGTAATCATGATGATGATGTGATGTGTTTATGGCACATATAATGGGTATCAAGGTAAATAATCCTAGTATCCAAGAACTTTCAATGATACGAGAAAATGGGAACATGACTCCTGATAAGAAGTAATGTTTGGTTACCTAGAGGGGCCAACTCTGAAATTTGTCCAGTTACATATTGTAGTATGGATACCATTTGTTAGGGGTTTATGCCCCGCATAAACATGACAACATCAAAGATGTTATGTGGAGACTTGATGAGATGATGAATGAATGATATTTGTCTCCCTTTACCTGGGATTTCGGGGACGAAATCCTTGTTAGGGGTTTATAACTTATAATGACCCTGACCTGGGTTATTAGGTAACCCTATTTGTTTTGGATAATAAAGTTTCTTAGAACTTTAATATAATCCTCTAAGTTGCTTTGTTATCATGTGACACACTTATGTTTCAAGTTTGGTCCCGATTGAATGTTGTTTGACCAATGTTTCTCTATTTTGGACCAAAGTGCAATTTACCCAAGTTGAGGGGTCATATTGCAATATGTCACATGTTGAACGTGCCTTATGTGTTTTAGCATCATAATAGATATAATGATGCAAAGTGGTGGCCTGTGGGAAGCCTAAATTCCAAGTTTGAACTTGTTTGAACAATGCTGGTACCTTGTGCACCAATTTTGGTACAAATAGTAATTTACCCAAACTGTGGGGTTAATATGCAAATTACCACCTATATAGTGTTCCTACTTCCTCTATGTATCATTTAGAGGAGATAGAATGAATGCGACACCATGTTTGAATCAATTATGAATGATGGTAATCTTGGTGATGAAATGACCAAGAAAAGGGTTGAATATGAAAGCTTAACTTGAGTTGTATCAAGTTGAAAAGCTTATATATGAGTGCCTATCGGCCAAGGATCCCAAGGAGGTGTCCCATATCGTTTTGTGAACTCTTGAAAAAGTCCATATCTACCAAAGCACCTCAAGGAGGTGAGGTGTGACGGCCAACAAGTTTTATTAGAAAAAGTGTATCGGCTTGATTTAAAATAGTGATTAAACCTAGATGACTTATCCAAATGGATAAGTAATGGACGAATTTGCATCTCAAGATGATCCTCAACCATATTTAAAGACAAGATAAATGTTTATGCATGCATGGACACGTTTCACCCATGCATGACACGTGGCACCTACTAGCTCAAAATGTTGACACCTCATTTTTGCCTTCCTTCATGAACAACAAGTATATATACCCCTAGTTTCACCCCTTGGTGCAATTTTGCGACCCTTACCACCCTCCTACCATAAGTTATCGTGCATAGAGCTCCCATATCGTGAAGGGATTCTGTGGTATCGTGCATGGGCCATGGGATATCGCCCATGGCAAGAGCATATCGCCCAAGTAGGTGATATTGGCCATATAGGGTGATATCGGCCATAGAGTGAAGTTTTGACTCCAAGTGAGTTTCATATCGTGCTAGTGAGTGCCATATCGTGACAGAGGGGTGGCATATCGTGCAAGGACACTATTGTATCGTGCAAAGGTGTTAAGGAGAAAGAAGGAGCTCATATCTAACCCTAACGTGAGGATAAGATCATCTTCAACCTTGGATTGAAGCATGAATTTAGGGTTTTGATCTTCCTTTCTTTTGTTCTTCACCAATTGCTTATCCATGGTGATTATTTGCATATAGAGGAGTTGTGAAGTCCAAATTCAACCTTAGTAACGTGGATCTTTGGAGCTTGGAGCTTTGAAGTCGTTCTTAAGGCGGGTTATATAACTTGAACTCAACCATGTTATTATTCTTCACCTGAATTGCTATAATTAGTGAAATACTTTTAATTCCAAAATTTCGTGAAATTGTTGATGAGATTATGAGTTCTAGTAGTTTCTTAGACCTGTTTACATGAACTATAACAGTTAGAATAAAGGTCTAGAGCTTGAAGATGATGGTATCACCTTATAAAAGTGATATCAGGTGCAAGCATACAAGAAAGTACCTTTAACCCGATATGATGATGCACCTACTTCACTCGAACGATATGGATATGAATGAATACATTGTTTCACAATATGGGGGGGTTTAGTATACACCTCTTGCATGATAGGGAGTCAAGTATAGACTCCATGAATGATACAAGGTCAATTGTATACTTGTAAGTTGACATGAAACCCTAATTTGGGTAACCCGATATAAGTGAAGTATAACAAGTGCTATTGCACGACATGGTTGCACAACATGGTTGCATGACATAGTTGCATTACATGGTTGCATGACATGGTTGCATGACATGGCTGCATGACATAGTTGCATGACATGGTTGCACGACATGGTTGCACGACATGGTTGCACGACATGGTTGCACGATAGGGTTGCACGATACACAACCCTAGATGATATGGTAACCCTAACCCGTCATGGATAACCCTAGATGGTGACCAGCCTAATAGGGTGGTTGAATGTACTTCTAGCCTGACATGGTGATGGGTTGATACCTCATAAGTATCATGGGCGATACATACATATACTTGAGCCTGATATGAGGTCAAGAAGATACCTCATGCCCGATATGGAGACAAGTGCAAATCCTAACCCGATATGGTGAGTGTTCATACACCTCCAACCCAAGACACCTTATAAAGGTGAGAGTAAGACACTCTTAGGAGTGATGAGTGTAACACCAAGTAATGGTGTGGCTAATACCTTGACAGGTGAAACACCTAGAGTGGTTGATAATGGACAATCTTATATTAACAATGCCTTGACCCGAGATGAGCCCATATCATTGATGATAGTTGGGTAATTCAAATGTGTGACTTATGGCCAATACCCTACATGATAAATGTGATGTGTTAGTGCATTAAGTATTAGGATGGGATATACCCTAATACAAGAAAAGTTGATGAAGTGAAGTAAGTTGAAAGTAATGAGGGAAGTAATACATCAAGGAATGATAAATACTACATCTAGCACCTCAAGGTTGATGCACCTTGATGCACCTTAAATACAATATACTTGGATGAGTAACACATGAAGTGTGTTATGTCAATTATTACATTGAGATGTAATGAGTTTAATGCACTTGGATAAGTGTGGGCTAACATACCTTGAGAAAGGGTTAAGCCAAGTTAATAAGTATGATGTAATCATACCCTGGTAAGGATGAGAGACAAACTCATACCTTGTGTTGATAATTCATTTAATGATAAATAATGAGAGGTGACAAGATGTTTAATGGGCCTTGTGAGTCATGTGATTAGTTGTTTCCTAATGAGAGGTGACAAGATATTGATCTAAAGATTGATGTAAGAATTGGTAATGTTTAAAATAAACTAAGTAAATGGTAACCCCGTAACATAATAATAATAATAAATGGTTACAAAGGTAATAATGAAATCTTGGTTATACATGCATTATAGTCATAGCCAAAATATGGGCTATGGTGGTTTGAATATGTTAAAATGAGACATGAGGAATACTTGTATTATATAAAGAATGTGGATGAGTATGATGGCTTGACCAAGGTAATGCCAAGTAATAGTGAAATGTAATCAGGAGTGGTTAGAGTCCACAGCCTGGCTGTGTAATCAGAATTGGTTAAAGTCCAATACCTGGCAGAGGCATGAAGCCTATAATAATTGCACAGGATTGGTCATAACCCAATACCTGGAATAATATCACAGGATTGACATAGATTAATACCTAGAATGCACAATATTGGTAACAACCCAATACCTGGAATAATTGCACAGGATTGGTAATAACCCAATGCCTGGAATAATATCCCAGGATTGACATAGATCAATACCTAGAATGCACGAGATTGGTAATAACCCAATGCCTAGAATAATTGCATAGAATTTGTAATAACCCAATGCCTGGAATAATATCACAGGATTGACATAGATCAATACCTGGAATGCACAGGATTGGTCATAACCCAATACTTGGAATAATATCACAGGATTGGTCATAACCCAATGCCTGGAATAATGTCACGGGATTGACATAGTTCAATGCCAGGAATAATTTGCACAGGATTGGTAATATCCCAATGCCTGGAATAATGTCACAGGATTGGCATAGTCCAATGCCTGGAATGGTTACACAAGATTGGCATAGTCCAATGCCTGGACAGAATATGATGATGTATACTCACATGACTGGTACAATTCAATATCTGGTTAGCATATTGGCTGAGGCCAATAGATAGAAATGAGAACGATTCATGGATGACATACCATGATGATGAGTATTATAGGACGAGCTTGAGATGTTGATATAGTATGATGGGTAAATGATATACATGTTCTGAGATGGAGTGGACTTTTGTAATCCTTAAATGTCCAATGACACAAGTGAAGTCATGCATGTTGAGTTGCTTTGAGAATCTGAAGTGTTTAGTAAAGTTAAAATGTTGTTTGAGCTTTATATAATGAGTAAGATCCATAGGTTTATGCCTATTTGAGAAATTTAATTGATTGGTCTAATATTTGAGTTTTGACACCAAATTCGTGTACAAGGTAGCTTGAGTTGTGAGGAAGCTATGGTTAAATTTTGGTGGCAATTGAAGGTCCCTAGAGGAAGTTATTCAAGTTTGAATATAATGAAATAATGTGCATCTTGATGTAATTCGAACCAAGATTCATAATTAGAAACTTAGGCTTCGATCTGATGCAGCGTCACATGACCCACATGATTGAGAACCCACAGATCCACAACATGGACCCTGTCTCAGCCATTGGATGGCTTTGATCTAAGGGACAAAAGTGTGTCCCCAAGAACAGTTATACCCAGTCATGCAAGTTCGTGGGCGCTTGGAATGACAACCTGGATCTCCCTTTTCGTGGTAGATCATGGGGGGAGAGTGGGAGTTAATCGGGGGATTGTTGAGGACTCCCAAAGGCGAACTGACTAACCCCTTGACAATAGAGTTTAGCAGTCAGAGCTGAGAGATCTCTTTCCCCTCTCGCTCTACTTCTCCACTACCATTGCAGGCGAGGTGATGAAGAGGAGAAGCGCAGGTAGAAGGCTCTTAAGAGGAAAATGAAGAGTTGGAAAAGGAAATTCGAGGTCTGAGGAGATATTTTCCTTTGACTCTGTGCACCCTTGCTGCGGTTCCGCTCACCAGCTGAACCCAGTTGGGTGGAGATGAGGACCGAGCTTGGGGAGTGGTTCTGGAGATGAACGAGTCTATGGAGGCTTTACAAAGGTTTCTGAAGCTTCAGACCAATGCGAGGACTATCAAAGGTCAGACCCCTCTTCTGCTCCGCCGCAGCAGACACCATCGGCGGAGAGCATGTGGAGGAGGAGCTTTTGGAGAAAGGGTCGAGGAGGCTGGAACGATGATGCCGAAGCTGATGGAGGCCTTCGAAGCTGACAAGGAGCACTCTGGTGCGGCGGTTTGCTCACCGGAGATCCACCATGCGGCGGCACTCACGCAAAGCAGAGGGGACGGGCGAGTCCTTGAGATCGGGATCGCGTGGGAGAAGGAAAGAAGGTTGAACTGGGTTCAGAATCACAGACCAGCCCAAAAACTAGTGTCATTAACCGGTCGGCTCAGTGTGAGTTAGGACTTAGGAGTCGCGCCCACGATGGCCATGTGTCAGCAGCCGATTGGCCAAAAGGTAAGTAATTTCTGTAAATGAGCATATCTTCAATAAATCATAGAAATTAGCTCGAGCATCATAAAAATAAATATAATATACCAAAATTCTTAGAAAAATTGATAGAACAAGATGGACAGATAATATCCTGCTTTAGATGCAGTAATAATAGTGATATCATGTAAGATGTGAAATGCTCACATGATGGATAATAAATATCAAACGATTCCCTAAAATTATGAGAAAATACCTGTAAATCATATTTCATGTTTATAATACACCTGATGTCAATGATGGTCATGTTGATGCACGAAAGTATGTATTTTGCTTTATATGGCTATTTAGGGCTAATAATCCTAGGTAAAATGTAGTAATTACATACATGCTCAATAAATGATGAAAATTACAGAGTAAGCTCATGTTAGTATCTGGAACCTCATAACTAAATATCTTATCAGGATGATACCCACAATCCATGTTATACGATGATGGTTACTCTTAATGTGATATAAACCATAACTTGAGTAATGCATGTAACCTAGGGTTAATGTGTGAAATAAGGTTAATATGTTAGATTATGAATTTTGATAATGAGATGTAATCTGGAAAATGACATCGGTGAGATAATCATAAGATAATAATACAAGTAATGATACACATATCCTAATGAACCAAGTGAAACCCTAATATGGATAGAATTAGGGTTAAGATGAGATATAATAAGATGAGAACCTAATGATAGTATATGGTTTTGTCTTGATCAGTTTTAACCAAAGATATAGTTGACATGAGGGATATCTGATGATTAGGTTTGTTCCTGATCAAGGTACGCTATTACCTCTTACTTGGCTTATTATACAATATGCTTGTGTTATATGTGTAGTAGAATACTTGGAATATGGTATTGGATGAAGTGATTTTTCTTGTATGATATCTTGCTTGATTTTCTATACTGATTGCTATGAACACATCAAACATAATATATATGTTCCATTATATGAAAGCACCAACTCTATGGTAGTATTCTTGGAAGTGACCTAATTCTTTGGTAGTGGTCACGTTGTACATATGGAAGCACCAACTCTTTGGTAGTGTGCTTGGACCCAACTCTTTGGTAGTGGTCACATTTTACATATGATCCAACTCTTTGGTAGTGATCATAAAGGTCTTAATGCATTCAACTCTCAGGTAGTAAATGCATGGATGATATAATGTAAATTATGCTTAAAATATGTGTTCTCTTTTGTTAATGAACATCTTCGTGCAAGTATGGGATTTTCTTATATTTCTTTGTAACTGCCAAGTATTAGTTTTATCTTATTGCCAAGATATGATGAGAGGTAAATAAAAGACATGTAGGCATACTCAGTATAATATTCTTGAATATTGTGCTGACATGTACCGCATGTAATCTTTTGTTTAGGTTGTGGTTATTCTCTTGAAGATCCAAGATAGAGAGAGTTGTGTAGCGAGCTGATGTACAGGTGGACCTGTTGTCTGAAGATCCTGTTGTTTAAATGTAGTACATGTATATGTATAAGCTTGTTGTTCAATATGTAATATCAAATGTTGTAACAATTCATGTTGTAATTATATGTTGAATGGTGAACATGTGTTGTGGTTTGTTTATTGTTCATGTGCATGTGCTACTGTTGTTTCCTTTTGACTTCCTCTAATTTTCTTCATCTTAGCCTAGTGTGGGATGTTTAAATTGGGATTCTCGCTGAGGTGAGGGTTTCGATTTGGACGTCACACATCAGATTAAGTTTTAGAAAATCTGGGGACATCACAGGTGGTATCAGAGCATGAACAATAGCAAAGCCTGACATTTGCTCATTATGCAAGTCAAAACTAAAGAACCTTAAACTTAATAATCCTTAGGGTTAGATTAGTCGTCTTTTAGAGACTAGATCTGACCTAGCCTCTAGGTTAGCACCTAGATGTCTGAGAACTAGGTCTAGACTAGTGCTTGTTGTATGGCAAGTCCTTAAATGTTGTTCTTTCCTTGTAGTGCAGCGGTATGGGACGTTGCACTATTTGGAAATGACGTGCATCTAGGGAAGCGAAACCCTAGACATATGGCACTCGTTGTCTAGAGTAGCTATACTAGTCTACACCACGTTCTCACCCCTTTCCTTAGTTTTCATGACATTGTACTCTCTACTATGTGTGGGGCACTTGTTTTAGGATTTGGTTTAGGATTCCAATCGGATCGAACCGTGATAGTTTCTCTGAAGCTTGTTTTATCGGAGAAAACTATATAATATTTTAATATGTATATGTATTACAAAAATGTGTCCCCACGCATGTATGAGTAGGAGGTGATCATGGAACCTAAGTGAAAGTGAATGACATCAGTCTAGAAGAGAGAGTAGTTCTAGATTAGATGTCTAGAGCCTTGTTGGAATATATGATAGATGGAATAAGTTTTGATGATATGATTTAAGTCTTGTATAGATGAGATAAGATATTCTATGAGGGTATATGTTTGTCTTTGAGGACTCAAGTTCAGTTTTGAGGATATGAGACAAGTTTTGATGATGCAAGTAACTAGGCTTTTATGAGATAAGATAAGCTAAGTTAAGACAAGGATGTGGATCAGCCTGAGCCTCAAGCTCTTTTACAAAGGAGGACCTCTAGTGTTAGGACCAGTTTTAGGGTTTTCTCAAGAGAGAGCAAGACCCACAGGGAGAAGGTCAGAGAACCTAGACTCCAGGATATGAGAATTATGAGATATGTGGTATGTCCTAAACTAGACTACTCCTGAGTGATTGAGTTGAGTCACTCTATTCATGATTCCTATAGTTTGTTGAACCCTAGATGTCCTTGGGAGTGACAAACCCTAGAGTCAGAGAGAGGCTGGTTATGTATGCATATGTGAATAAGAAAATATGAGTGCCTGCCATCTAGGTGAGGGAGAGAGCCCAAGACCCTGGAGGAGGTAGCTATGTTAATTTTTGTGAAGCCTCATGCTCAGGTTGGTGGTTTCCCACATAGGAATCTAGTGGTGCATATAAGAGAGCTTTTGGTAAGATGTTTCATGGTTAGAGATCTATGAAGAGTATGTCATAACATGTTTTGGTGCGTGCTTATGTGGCTAGAGCTTGTTATGATATTAGCTAGTGCCAATGAGGTAATCTAATAACCCTAGACCAGGAGAGGGAAGATAAAGTATGTGCATATGAGATACTCATAGGGTTGAGTTAGATCAGAGAGACTGAGTACGACACTACCCTCATGAGATGGGCCAGGAGAACCTCAATTGGACTAGATGATGTTTTGATATGTGTTTTATTGGACACTCACCAAAGTTTGTTTAGCACAACCATGATATAATAATTGCAAGGATGCAATCTAATCTCAAGATGTGATATATGGCATGATGGAAACCTAGAGATGGTCTAATAGATATCAAAGTATAAATGGTTAACCATATACATGAATAATGATGATAGTGTGATATTGTTGGTTAATCTTGTGGTGAAATCATTAATAAATGTTGAAAATTATGATGAGAAATGGAATAACATCATATGTATGATACATGCCAAATAGTGATAATGATAGTGCTTAACAAATATGATGAATATGATCTGAAAATTTTGCATTGTGTAATGATGTTGGCAAAAAAAAATGTTATGTTGGAATTTTGATGCTTGGCTATAATGAGGATGAAAATCCTAAAATATGAAATATGTTATAATTTGATCAAAGTTCCTAAGCCCTGAGTTTAACCATGAATGGAGTATTTGTGCACCAAGATGGTTGTAACCCCCCCCCATAATAGTGCTTGAGATACATGGTTCTACGTAACCTTGTGGATATGTTATACATAGAATGGTGCCTACATGTGGATGAGAGCAAGATAAGGTTTTCCCTGGAAGTATGAGTTTGGTTTACTTTCGAGGAAGAAAGTTCTTTTAAGATGTATATGATGTGACAAAGTGGGTTTTCTGGCTTAATTTTGAGGACGAAATTTCTTTTAAGGTGTGTAGGATGTGATGGAGTGGACTTTTATAATCCTTAAATGTACAATGACACAAGTGAAGTCATGCATGTTGAGCTGCTTTGAGAATCCAAAGTGTTTAGTAAAGTTATAATGTTGTTTGAGCTTTATATAATGATTAAGATCCATAGGTTTATGCCTATTTGAGGAATTTAATTGATTGGTCTAACAGTTGAGTTTTGACACCAAATTCGTGTGCAAGGTAGATTGAGTTGTGAGGAAGCTATGGTTAAATTTTGGTGGCAATTGAAGGTCCCTAGAGGAAGTTATTCAAGTTTGAATATAATGAAATAATGTGCATCTTGATGTAATTCGGACCAAGATTCAAAATTAGAAACTTAGGCTTCGATCTGATGCAGCGTCACATGTCCCACAGGATTGAGAACCCACAGATCCACAACATGGACCCTGTCTCAGCCGTTGGATGGATTTGATCTAACGGACAAAAGTGTGTCCCCAAGAACAGTTATACCCAGTCATACAAGTTCGTGGGTGCTTGGAACGACAACCTGGATCACCCTTTTCGTGGTAGATCGTGGGGTGGGGGGAGAGTGGGAGTTATTCGGGGGATTGTTGAGGACTCCCAAAGGTGAACTGACTAACCCCTTGATAATAGAGTATAGAAGTCAGAGCTGAGAGATCTCTTTCCCCTCTCGCTCTACTTCTCCACTACCATTGTAGGCGAGGTGATGGAAAGGAGAACTGCTGGTAGAAGGCTCTTTAGAGGAAAATGAAGAGTTGGAAAAGGAAATTTGAGGTCTGAGGAGCTATTTTCCTTTGACTCTGTGCACCCTTGCGGTGGTTCCGCTCACCAGCTGAACCCAGTTGGGTGGAGATGAGGACCGAGCTTGGGGAGTGGTTCTGGAGCATCCTCACTACAAACCAAGAAGATGAATGAGTCTATGGAGGCTTTACAAAGCTTTCTGAAGCTTCAGACCAATGCGAGGATGATCAAAGGTCAGACCCCTCTTCTGCTCTGCCGCAACAGACACCATCGGCGGAGAGCATGTGGAGGAGGAACTTTTGGAGAAACGGTCGAGGAGGTTGGAACGATGATGTCGAAGCTGATGGAGGCCTTCGGAGCTGACAAAGAGCACTCTAGTGTGGTGGTTTGCTCGCCGGAGATCCACCATGCGGCGGCGCTCACGCAAAGCAGAGGGGATGGGAGAGTCCTCGAGATCGGGATCGTGTGGGAGAAGGAAAGAAGGCTGAACCGGGTTCAGAATCACAGACCAGCCTGAAACCCAGAAAAGTAGAGTCATGAACCGGCCGACTCAGTGCGAGTTAGGACTTAGGAGTCGTGCCCAAGATGGCCACGTGTCAGTGGCCGATTGGCCAAAAGGTAAGTAATTTCTGTAAATGAGCATATCTTCAATAAATCATAGAAATTAGCTCGAGCGTCATAAAAATAAATATAATATACTAAAATTCTTAGAAAAATGCATAGAACAAGTGATGTAGTAATAACAGTGATATCATGTAAGATGTGAAATTCTCACATGATGGATAATAAATATCAAATGATTCCCTAAAATTATGAGAAAATACCTATAAATCATATTTCATGTTTATAATACACCTGATGTCAATGATGGTCATTTTGATGCACAAAAGTATGTATTTTGCTTTATATGGCTATTTAGGGCTAATAATCCTAAGTAAAATGTAGTAATTACATACATGCTCAATAAATGATGAAAATTACAGAGTAAGCTCATGTCAGTATCTGGAACCTCATAACTAAATATGTTATCATGATGATACCCACAATCCATGTTATACGACGATGGTTTCTCTTAATGTGATATAAACCATAATTTGAGTAATGCATGTAACCTAGGGTTAATGTGTGAAATAAGGTTAATATGTTAGATGATGAATTTTGATAATGAGATGTAATATGGAAAATGACATCAGTGAGATAATCATAAGATAAGAATACAATGACTGATACACATATCCTAATGAACCAAGTGAAACCCTAATATGGATATAATTAGGGTTAAGATGAGATATAATAAGATGAGAACCTGATGATAGTATATGGTCTTGTCTTGATCAGGTTTAACCAAAGATACAGTTGACATGAGGGATATCTGATGATTAGGTTTGTTCTTGATCAAGGTATGCTATTACCTCTTACTTAGCTTATTATACAATATGCTTGTGTTCTATGTGTAGTAGAATACTTGGCATATGGTACTGGATGAAGTGATTGTTCTTGTATGATATCTTGCTTGATTTTCTATATTGATTGCTATGAACACATCAAACATAATATATCTGTTCCATTATATGAAAGTGCCAACTCTATGGTAGTGTTCTTGGAAGTGACCGAACTCTTTGGTAGTGGTCACGTTGTACATATGGAAGCACCAACTCTTTAGTAGTGTGCTTGGACCCAACTCTTTGGTAGTGGTCACATTGTACATATGATCCAACTCTTTGGTAGTGATCATAAAGGTCTTAATGCATTCAACTCTCAGGTAGTAAATGCATGGATGATATAATGGAAATTATGCTTAAAATATGTGTTCTCTTTTGTTAATGAACATCTTCGTGCAAGTATGGGATTTTCTTATATTTCTTTATAACTGCCAAGTATTAGTTTTATCTTATTGCCAAGATATGATGAGAAGTAAATAAAAGACACATAGGCATACTCAGTACAATATTCTTGAATATTGTGCTGACGTGTACCGCATGTAATCTTTTGTTTAGGTTGTAGTTATGCTCTTGAAGATCCAAGATAGAGAGTGTTATGTAGCGAGCTGATGTACAGGTGGACCTGTTGTCTTAAGATCCTGTTGTTTTGATGTAGTACATGTATATGTATAAGCTTGTTGTTCAATATGTAATATCAAATGTTGTAACAATTCATGTTGTAATTATATGTTGAATGGTGAAAATGTGTTGTGGTTTGTTTATTGTTCATGTGCATGTGCTACTGTTGTTTCCTTTTGACTTCCTCTGATTTTCTTCATCTTAGCCTAGTGTGGGATTTTTAAATTGGGATTCTCACTGAGGTGAGGGCTTCGATTTGGACATCACACATCAGATTAAGTTTTAGAAAATCTGGGGACGTCACATGTTCTTCCTATTCCTTATAAAGAGAATAGATGATTTACTGCTCCATCATATATAGCTGCAATGCTTTAAAATATGAGAATATTCTAAACTTCTTATCCTCTTCTCAGTTTAATATTATTTAACTGTGGTAACAACATTGTTGGCGGAGAGTTATATCTCTCGCTGGGACAATTACAATTGTCTCACCTCGTGGGATCCACAATTCTTTTGAAGGTGGACATGCACAAGGGGGGGTTGAGACCGTACTACAGAGAAAGAACAACAGTAGCAGGGACAATAGTGACAGCTCAGGTTGAGTGTACTGTTTGTCACATCTTGTAGATAGAAGTCCTATGTGTCGTCTTTGTACTCTCAGGTCCTTGGAGTTGGTTCGTACTGGTTTCAAGAATAATATGAGATTTTGTCTTGAATGCCTCGAGGTTTTATGTTGCTCCAGTATGTGTTTTGATAGAGAAACTGTTATATGTTGTCCTTGAGATGAGATGAAACAATGTTTTACAATGTAAATCATGATATGTATGAGTTTTTGATTTTTCAGTAAAAGTTTTCTGTAGAAGGATCTCCTTGCAAAATGATTTTAAATTTTAGTGATTTTTGTTAATCTGTTGTTTATGTTTATTCCGCTTAATTAGTAACAATTTGTTTGTCAGTTTGGCGACTGTTGTTACAGCTATCAATTTGAATAAAATAGTGGGAGTGATAATAATTAAAGACCTTATTAATGTTTTCAATTTTTCAAATCAAATCAAATCAAAAATGGTTTTAGACAAATGCAAATTTTCTCTTGTAGAATCAATGATGAATATATCCAA
This sequence comes from Alisma plantago-aquatica, assembly GCA_963693085.1. Taxonomy (NCBI): domain Eukaryota; kingdom Viridiplantae; phylum Streptophyta; class Magnoliopsida; order Alismatales; family Alismataceae; genus Alisma; species Alisma plantago-aquatica. The sequence continues at coordinate 219,422,107 of OY856410.1, read as the reverse complement.
TTTGTGATTGGTCCTAAAAAAGGACAAACTTGATGGGAGAAATTTCCATGACTGGTTTTGGACTTTGAGAAGGGTTCTCAATGAAGAGTGCAAGCTCTACATCCTTGACAACCCAATGCCTAAAATACCTCCTCCCGACACACCTAGGGAACAAGTGGATGCTTACTGGAAGCATGCCAATGATGCCTTAGAGATAGAGTACCTTATGCTATGATGCATGAACTATGAGTTGCATGAGCAATGTGAGGACATGAGTGTTCTTGAGATGGTGACAAATCTTAGGCAGGTAATAGTCGGTCTTGACAGGAAAGAAAGGAATGATATCTTAAAGGTGCTACATCAGTCAAAGATGACAGAGGGAATCTCAATAGAAGAACATGTGCTCAATATGATTGGACATGTGTATCATCTTGAAGAGTTGGGAATTACCTTGAGATAAGAGTTGGCTACTAATATGATTTTAAAGACTACGCTAGAATCATATAGCTATTTTATTGCATGCAGCATGTGAGTAATTCAATTGGAAAGATGTCAGAACTGCTTGCCATGTTAATTCATGCTGAAGAAAAAGTGAAGAAGGACAAGCCCATAGCGGTGATCAGTGAGGCTGAGTCCAAGGATCAAAGCAAGACCAAGAAGAGCTCTGTGGTCAAGCCTAACTCCAGTCCTTCTAGACTCAAGATAAGGAGAACAAAAAGTATAAGAGGAACTCATCCTTTGTACTTAAAGGCTTTCAGGAAGCAGAAGATGGGAATGGTGATCCCCACTTTAGGTATATACATTATTGAGATACAATCTATCTACTTCATCATCTTGGGTATTAGATACCGAATGGGGATCTCACATATTTTCTCAAAAGCAGGATCTGAAGGGAAGTAGGCCTTTGGGGAAAGGCGAGGTGGAATTGTGGGTTCCAAATGGCGCAAGAGTTGCGGCCAATGCAGTTGGAACCTACATTATATCTCTACCCATGGGGCTTGTAATAGAGTTAAAGAACTTATATTGTGTACCTACTATAAATAGAAACATCATATTTGTATCTTGTTTGGACAATGATGAATTTGAATTTCATATTAAAAGTGGTCGATGTGCTATTTCAAAAGATGGGATCTTTTGTGGTAGTGCCCCTATGTCTTATGGTCTTTACTTGTTAGATCTAAAGACAGATGTATATAATGTTAATACCATAAGGCTAAAACTCAACAACTCAAACAAAACATACCTTTGGCATTGTCATCTAGGGCACATAAATGAGAATAGCATATCTAGACTCTAAAAGGATGGTTATCTAGATTCTTTTGATTTTGAATCATTTGAGACATGTAAATCTTGTTTGATGGGCTAGATGGCTAAGACCCCTTTCACTGGCAACAATGAGAGGGCTAATGATCTATTAGGACTCACACATATGGATGTGTGTGGACCTTTTAAAACAACATCTAGAGGTGGGTATCAGTACTTTATTACCTTTATTGATGACTTTAGTAGGTATGGCTATGTTTATCCAATGAAACATAAGTCAGAATCTCTTGAAAAGTTCAAGGAGTTTATGAATGAAGTGCATAACCATCTTGGTAAAAGTATTAAGGCACTTCGTTCTAATCGAGGTGGAAAATACTTGAACCAAGAGTTTGAGGACCTTCTTAGAACCCATGGGATTGTATCCGAGTGGACTCCATCTGGAACAACTCAGCATAATGTTGTATCAGAGAGAAGGAATTCCACATTACCGGATATGGTCTGATCAATGATGAGTTTAGTAGAGCTTCCAACTACCTTCTGGGGGTATGATATAAAAACCACCACGTTTACACTAAACCAAGTACCATCTAAGTCGGTTCAAAAGACACCATATGAGATATGGACTGGGAGGCATCCTAAAATGTCTTTTATGAGGATTTGGGGTTGCTAAGCATATGTCAAGAAATTGTTTCATAAAAAGCTTTGCCCTAGATCTGAAAATACTACTTTGTTGGATATTGTAAGGACCCTGACCTTCGTTTTGGGCTTACCCAATTTGCTTTGCCTAAACCTGGTGCTTGGTTGCTTGCTAATCACCTTTAGTGGTGATTAGGGTTTGCTTGTGCTTTGTTGAGAGTTGAGGTGCTACTTGCAAAATAACCTGAGATAGGGTTGGAAAGCAAGTGTGTTACCTTGAGAGATGTATTTCTCTCTCTTTTCTTCCTCTAGGGTTGAGAGGAAGGTTTGGGTTCGTTCCTTGGGTTGTCTTAGGCTTGGTTGAGCTCTTTTGGGCCTTGTTCTCCCTTGTTTGAGCCTTGGCTTTCTTTGTTGAGCCCTGTATCAGGCAGGGGTGCTTTGTGTCACCCATGGGGGGTGTATCAGCCATGGATAGAGTGTGTCAGCCTTTGACCTTTGTTGACCTTCTTTCCTTGGTTGTATCACCATAGCGTGGACAAGTGGCCAACCCTTAGGAGAGTATTGGCATGGCATGTGCATGAGTTTTGCAAGGTGGTAAAATGTGTGGACAAGTGTCCCTTGGTAAGGTGACACCTTGCCTTGGTCTAACCTTGACCCCCATCTATATATACCCTCTTCCTTAGGAACCCTTTTACCTCTTTGTTGCTCCTCTCTTCCTTGGTACACCCTTTGGATCAAGTTGGTGGTCGATCCTTCTCCCTTGGTGGTGATCCCTTCTTCTTCCTTTTTCTTGGTGGCTAAACCCTAGGTGGGTCTTGTCCTTTGGTGGTTGAAGTGGTGAGATTGGAGCTTTGGAGCTTGAGAAGTTTTCTTGAGGTGGGTTACATAACTTCTAACCCAGCTATACTACTTTCTCTATGTTGCATGTTTCATATATGTTGACAATCGGCCATGCATGTATGTTTCTTGCTCTAGAACATGTTGTTGATCTTATGGATATTATGAGCATGGTGTTGTTGTTGTTGTTGATGGGTTATATGCCTTTGCACTTAGTTGGAAAAACCAGAGTTGGGGTTTTCTTTGGTAGCAACACTCCTTTCTCTCATTCGTCTGTAGAAGTGAGTTAGAGCTCTAGTAATATGGGCAATACCCCTATCTCGTTTAAGTTGAGAGGTGAGCTTTTATTCTAGTTGCTTGGGCAATACACTCCTCTCACCATGGATTTGAGAGGTGAGCTTTTTATGACCTATGTTGAGGTTGGTCCTTGTGGTTGCCCGATTTGTGAAAGAGGTTGTGCAAAACCCCTCTCTCTTGATTGTTGAGAGGTGAGTCGACCTTCTTGATTAACTAGGGTTTGGTGCCCTTGTGCTTGAGGTTGAAGATGACCTTGTTCAGTTGTGTCATGCACGATATGTCCTTGAGGTGTAATCCTTGATAGATAAGCTTGCTTGCGTGATCCTTGTATCCCTGGCCAATATGCCTAGTCGAATCTTAGTTGGTGCCCGTTATGGTCCCTTGGTATATACCCTTGGTGGAGTTGATAGATGGGTGATATACCCTTGATGAGATGTTGATCGATACCCTCTTTAGGGATAAGTCTTGGATGACACACATGTTGGTATGTATGCCCATAGAGCAAGTCATGTGATGATTTTAATGGGATACTTTGTAAATGATTTCAATAAATAATAAAGGCAATTTCCAATCTATATGTTTAAACTGTTTCTGAGATGATGGTGTAACATGATAGATGTCTAAAGAATGTTTTGACTCAATGACGTATGCTTTTAGGTTAAGGACCTAAACGATGAGATCATACAGATGTTAAGATTATACATTCTTGTTTAGTCCCTAGTCGGTTGTTATTGTGGAAATAACCATAGACATCAATAACACTGAAGACTAGATTGTGTGTTGGTTGATGACAGAATCTCATTAGTCATGATATAGTGATATCAAACCAAGCACATAGGTACTTGTTAGAGAACAAGGTACCGGACAGACCCACCGTGAGAGTGACACATGGAACCATGACTTGTTAGTCACAGTCATCTCTCACAGTGATGGTGATGAGTGTGATTCTTAGACCTGAAATCACTACACTCAACACATGTCGTTGGGTACACTTTGACATCATCAAACACACTCCTGAAACATGAGTTGTTATAAAGGTTATGATTGGGTGGCTTTGACACATGGGGCTTTTGAGGGGTGAGTGGTAGATATGGGATTTGTCCCTCCTGAGGGAGTTTGATATCCTTGGCCACTTGATGAGTAGGATTGAGAAAAGGCATGTGCATGCACGTGTGAATCAATATGTGATTTTGATGTCATACACATCTCACTCGGTCTACTCTGAGATCAAGGAAATGAATGAACATTGACAGGATGACTGTTCCATGCCTCGAGTTCATTTTGGATATCAGTGACAAAGGAATTATACATTCACTGTAACACCATTCACTGATTGTTGGGATGAAAGTTGTTCTCCAACTTTCTATTTCACTTGGGTAGCAATGATGTGTGACTAGGCACCGCTCTTTGCTTGTGAAGTCATAAGTGTTATGGACTTTCACTGCCAACGTGAAATGGACATGCAGGGTCACGCACATAGGATTTAACCTGGAAGAGGAGTTTTGTCCACAAGCAATGTTTAGATTGATTACTAAAGGAGTTTAGTAGTTCAATTAAACACTTAATTAATCGATAGCTCAATATCATAATGTTCAAAGTGTTGGACGCATTGATTGGAGTATCGGATTGATTGAAATCGCATTTGACTGATTATGCACAACCTACACTCCCAACCGATCGGTTCATGTGATGAACCGGTCAGCTGAAGTTGCTGAACCGGTCGACTCAATTGTTGAACCGATCGGCTCGTGCACATAGTGAAATGAGCTGTTCAAGTGTTGAACCAATCGGTTCAACTGGTGCAACCGAGCAATTTGGAAAGTAGGATTGGTGAGAATTTTCCTTGTGTTTCACTTGCCCAATTTGATTGGAACAAGGATTGGTATTCGATACCAATTGGAAACAAAAGAAGGAAAGTCAATCGGGAACCAACCTGGAACCCCAACTGACCGGTTCAGGAGTGAACTGATCGGTTCAAGGGTCCCAAATGATAGGTTCAGTGGTGAACCGATCGATTCAGGTCCCCAATCGACCGGTTCACTTGTGAACCGATCGGTTCAAGTTGCGAGTTGGTTGCTTTTGTGGAAAATCTCGAACCCTTCTACTCCTGCTTTTAGTCCCATATTGTCAGGCACAGAGAACCCTGTCCCATGACCCGCCTATATATATAGGGGTATTGGGGGCTTCTCAGAGCACAACTCAGTGCAAGTTGATTGCTCTGCAAAGTTGTCGTTCTCTCTGGTTTTGGTAACCGAGAGAGAGCCCGAGCAAGTGCTTCCCGCAAAGGGAGGTGCAACAAGGGAAGGACAACTGCAGTTGCAATTGACAGCAGGAGAGTGTGTTGGTGACTAGTACGTCAACAAGAGGGTGTGAATCCTTCCACTTCCTTGTGGGACAAGGAGTGTGGAGTTCCAGGTGGTCCATGTGGACTACTTCAGAGGTGGGAGGTCACTTCCGCTCAGGAGGACAATTGTCATCCGACAGTCTGGTAGGAGGAGGAGGAGTCAGTCCCGGTGCGACCAGGAGCTGCACAGACACCGTCCAAGACCAGAGGTGAAGACCGCGCAGGGCGCGAGGTACTGTCGCCGAGCAAGCCTCGAGACAAGGTATGATTCACAAACCATCTTTCCTATTATATAGACGTTGACGCGATTCCTTTCGTGCTGGGTTTTGGGGAAAAAATTTTGTTTCTGTTGCTTCTCTGCCTCCTCTAAAACCCTACAGTGGTATCAGAGCCACGTCAACCGCTCTATATTTTAGGATTATCGATATGATTGATTTTGGTTTGTCACCTTTATTTATTGCATGTGATGAGAATAATATCAGATTTATACATGTCCAATCCACAAATCCATAATATACATATATGATATGTAATATTAATGCACTCGATACGCGTCGCCCTTAAACGAGTTTTGTGGTGGTTGTGTAGCATGATTATGGCCTATAAACCCCTATATCTGTGTGTGGTTGTTTGTGTGGTTCCTTGCATCTCGGTCTGCGCACCGATTCCCTTCTCTTATTCCTGATGTAACTCGAAATAATTCGAGAATTCTTTTCCTACCTTTGCTCCCCTCGAATGTAACTCGGGGTTTCACAATTATATTGTAAATAGGATAGATTTTATTTCCTGTTATGTCAAAGAATGGCAGACAACCTGAAGACGATCGGTTCAAGGCGTGAACTGATCGGTTGGTGATCCAAACGGCTGGTTCGAGGAACGAGATGAGCGGGTGGCGACCTGAAAAGATGCACGACGACCAGTGAACTGATCAGCTGGAGGTGCCAGTCGATCGGCTGGTGGCACCTGAACAACCTACCTGATGGCGAGTCGATCAGTCATGGATATGAGCCGATCAAACCCAGAAAGGAAGGTGCAGATTTCATCTTGTACAGGTTGCATGTGATGTAGACCTAGATGAACGTGATTACTCTTGGCTCAAGGAATCACAAATAGGATGGCCATAATCATTTCTTTTTATCATTTTTCATGTTTTCTGTGGGATATAGAATGTATATGATATGTACTATATATTGTGGTGATTGGATATGTATATGTATATAAAACCAAATCCCTTATTAAATATTAAGTTTTAGATGCCTTCCAAATGCGACAGACGTGAAAAGCTTGATCGACCAAGTGTGGGAACGCCCTAGCGTGGTGCACCGTCTATCTCATGGAAGCATGAAGGATGAATGTGTGGGTCTGCCCTAGCAGGGTGCACATTCATCGTGTTGGCTTTGGGTCAGACTTAACAAGGTGATCTAGATGGGATCTAGTACCTTGAGGCATGGAGATGATCATTGCAAAGAGTTGCATATGACATCTTTCAAGATTTTCATATGATGCAATTGGCAAGAGTTGCCTACCTGAGAGATCTGAGTTGTGGGTGACAGCCCTAGCGGGCCCATGGCTCAGAGGATTTCAGGATCTTGACCCACTAGAAGATTGTACGCTGCAATCTTCCGAATTGATGGTGAGGGCTATCAATTTGAGTCAAAATAGTGGGAGCGGTAATTAATTAAAGGCTTAATTAACTATCATCAAATTTATTCAAATCAAATCAAAAAGGTTTTGACAAATGCAAATTTTCTCTTGTAGAATGGCAAAAGAATCATCTTTCAAAATGGGAAAATTAATTGAGAATAAATTCCATAACTGGTTGAGGACTGTGAGAAATGTTTAGCACAATCCAGATATACCAGGAACCTTAGAATCCACTCTATGTATGCTTACTGCGTTGGTGAAGAACAAAGTAGGTAAGGGAGAGAAGTGTTCTCTCACCAAACCAATTTCTTCTACATGGAGAGGATGGAAGGAACAATGGAAGATGAAGTCGGAGATAGAGATCTCTACTTCTGGTGTATATCTGATAGAGATTAACTTTACTACTTCTTCGTCATGGGTACTTGATACCGGATGCGGATCTCACATTTGTTCAAATGTGAAGGATCTTAAGAGAAGTAGGCCTTTAGGGAAAGGTGAGGTTGAACTATGTGTTGCTAATGGGGCAAGAGTTGCCTCCAGTGCCGTAGGAACCTATGAGTTAACTCTACCTAGTGGGCTAATAATAGAGTTGAAGAACTGTTATTATGTACCTGCCATAAATAGGAATATCATTTCCGTCTCTTGTTTGGACAAAGATGGATTTGAATTTCTTATTAAGAATGGAAAGTGTTGCATTTCTAAAGATGGGATCTTTTATGGCAGTGCCCCTATGTCTTATGGTCTATACTTGATAGACTTGGAGACAAGTGTATACAACGTAAACACCAAAAAGCAAAAACTCAATGACTCAAACAAAATATATCTCTGGCATTGTCGTCTAGGGTACATAAATGAGAAGCGCATTTCCAGACTCCATAAAGATGGTTTTATAGACTCTTTTGATTATGAATCAATAGAGACATGTGAATCTAGTTTGTTGGGCAAGATGACCAAGACTCCCTTTTCAGGTAAAGGTGAGAGAGCTAGTGATCTATTATGAATCATACATACTGATGTATGTGGGCCTTTTAGAACTAATGCCAGAAATGGGTATCAGTACTTCATTACCTTCACTGATGACTTCAGTAGGTATGGCTATGTGTACCTGATGAAACATAAGTCAGAAACCATTGAAAAGTTTAAGGATTTCATGAATGAAGTACAAAACCAGCTTGGTAAAAGTATTAAGGCACTTCATTCCGATCGAGGTGGAGAATACTTGAGCCAGAAGTTTGAGGACCTTCTGCGAGCCCGTGGTATTGTATCACAATGGACTCTGCCTGGAACACCACAGCATAATGGTGTGTCTGAAAGAAGGAATCGCACATTGTTGGATATGGTGTGATCAATGATGAGTTGTACTGATCTTCTGATTTCCTTCTGGGGTCATGCTCTTGAAACCTCCGCGTTTACACTTAACCGTGTACCATCTAAATCGGTTCAAAAGACACCATATGAGATATGGTATGGGAAGCGTCCCATTTTGTCTTTTATGAAGATTTGGGGTTGTGAGGCTTACGTTAGGAAAATGTTTCCTGATAAGCTTGGACCCAAATCCGATAAATGTTATTTTGTTGGATACCCTAAGGAAACGAGGGGATATTACTTATACCACCCTATTGACAACAAAGTGTTTGTTTCCAGGGATGTTGTATTCCTAGAGAGGGAATTTATATCCAAAGGAAACAGTGGGAGGAAAGTAGAGCTTGAAGAGGCTCAAGCCCAACAAGAAAACATTGAACTGATAGATGTACGAGAAGAAAATGGAGATTCACAAGGTGTTGTGGAATCTCATTCTCCTCAAGTAACACAAGGACCTCGTAGATCTAGTAGGACCCGCCTTGAACTTGAGAGGTTTGGATACCTTGTGACTCAGGAAGGTGGTGAGTTGATCATAGATGATGATCCAACTACCTACGTAGAGGCTATGGAGGGACCAGATTCTGAGAAATGGCTTGAAGCCATGAGATCCGAAATGGAATCCATGTACTCCAACAAAGTATGGACTTTGGTGGAACCACCCGAAGGGGTAAAACCCATAGGGTGCAAGTGGGTCTTCAAGAAAAAGACCGACATGGATGGCAATGTGCAAACTTATAAAGGCAGATTGGTTGCGAAGGGATTTCGACAAGTTCAAGGTGTTGACTATGACGAAACCTTTTCTCCGATTTCCATGATTAAGTCCATCAGGATCATGCTTGCCATTGCAGCTTATTATGACTATGAGATTTGGAAGATGGATGTTAAAACCATATTCCTTAATGGGAATATACATGAGGATGTGTACATGACACAACCTGAAGGTTTTGTAGATCCAAAGAATGCCAATAAAGTCTATAAACTATAAAGGTCAATCTATGGATTGAAGCAAGCATCTCAGAGTTGGAATCTTTGATTTGATGAGGAAGTCAAAGTGTTTGGCTTTATTCAAAATGAAGATGAACCTTGTGTGTACAAGAAGGTTAGTGGGAGCTTGACCACATTCCTCATATTGTATGTGGATGACATACTTTTGATGGGGAATGATGTCTTAGCCTTAGAGAAGGTAAAGACTTGGCTTGGGAAAACTTTCTCAATGAAGGACTTAGGAGAAGCATCCTATATTCTAGGAATTAAGATTTATAGAGATAGATCTAGAAGGATTCTCGGACTAAGTCAGAGCACGTACATTGACAAAGTGCTGAAGCGGTTCAGCATGGAGAACTCAAAGAGAGGCAACATCCCCATGCTACATGGAGTCACCGTCTCTAGATCTCAATGTCCCCAATCTTGTGAAGAGAGGGAGAGTATGAATGGGATCCCATATGCATCAACCATTGGGTCCATCATGTACGCTATGTTGTGCACACACCCAGATGTCTCGTATGCTCTCAGCATGACGAGCAGGTACCAGTCAGATCCTAGGGATGCTCACTGGACAGCCGTAAAGAACATCCTCAAGTACTTGCAAAGGACTAAGGATCAGTTTCTTGTTTACGGCGGTGAGGAAGAGCTGGTTGTAAAGGGTTACACCGATGCAAGCTTCCAAACCGATAAAGATGATTACAGATCGCAGTCAGGATTTGTGTTTTACCTTAATAATGGAGCTGTGAGCTGGAAGAGTTCCAAGCAAGAAACAGTTGCTGATTCTACTACAGAGGCCGAGTATATTGCTGCTTCGCATGCAGCAAAGGAGGCTGTGTGGATCAGGAAGTTCATTTCTGAACTTGGTGTAGTTCCCAGTAGTTGTGATGCAATTGAGCTTTATTGTGACAATAATGGAGCTATTGCACAAGATAAGGAGCCCAGATCACATCAGCGGTCCAAGCACATACTGCGGCGCTTCCATCTCATACGAAAGATCGTACAGCGAGGAGATGTGAAGATTTGCAAAATACCAATTGAAGACAACATAGCTGATCCAGTGACTAAGGCCCTTTCTCAGCAGAAGCATGATGGTCATTCTAGGTCACAAGGACTGCGTTTCCTTGGTGACTGTCTCTAAGTGCAAGTGGGAGTCTGTTGGTATGTATTCCCATAGAGCAAGTCATGTGATGATTGTAATGGGATACTTTGTAAATGATTTGAATAAATAATAAAGGCAATTTCCAATATATATGTTTAAACTGTTTCTGAGATGATGGTGTAACATGATAGATGTCTAAAGAATGTTTTGACTCAATGACGTATGCTTTTAGGTTAAGGACCTAAATGATGAGATCATATGGATGTTAAGAGTATACAATCTTGTTTAGTCCCTAGTCGGTTGTTATTGTGGAAATAACCATAGACATCAATAACACTGAAGACTAGATTGTGTGTTGGTTGATGACAGAATCTCATTAGTCATGATATAGTGATATCAAACTAAGCACATAGGTACTTGTTAGAGAATAAGGTACCAGACAGACCCACCGTGAGAGTGACACATGGAACCATGACATGGTAGTCACAGTTAGCTCTCACAGTGATGGTGGTGAGTGTGATTCTTAGACCTAAAATCACTACACTCAACACATGTCGTTGGGTACACTTTGACATCATCAAACGCACTCCTAAAACATGGGTTGTTATAAAGGTGATGATTGGGTGGCTTTCACACATGGGGCTCTTGAGGGGTGAGTGATAAATATGGGATTTGTCCCTCCTGAGGGAGTTTGATATCCTTGGCCACTTGATGAGTAGGATTGAGAAAGGCATGAACATGCACGTGTGAATCAATATGTGATATTGATGTCATACACATCTCACTCGGTCTACTCTGAGATCAAGGAAATGAATGAACATTGACAGGATGACTGTTCCATGCCTCGAGTTCATTCTGGATATCAGTGAAAAAAAAATTATACATTCACTGTAATACCATTCACGGATTCTTGGGATGAAAGTTGTTCTCCAACTTTCTATTTCACTTGGGTAGCAATGATGTGTGACTAGGCACCGCTCTTTTCTTGTGAAGTCATAAGTGTTATGGACTTTCACTGCCTACGTGAAATGGACCTGCAGGGTCACACACATAGGATTTAACCTGGAAGAGGAGTTTTGTCCACAAGCAATGTTTAGATTGATTACTAAAGGAGTTTAGTAGTTCAATTAAACACTTAATTAATCGATAGATCAATATCATAATGTTCAAGGTGTTGGATACATTGATTGGAGTATCGGATTGATTGAAATCACATTTGACTGATTCTATACAACCTGCACTCCCAACCGATCAGTTCATGTGATGAATCGGTCGGCTGAGGTTGCTGAACCGGTCGGCTCAATTGTTGAACCGATCGGCTCGTGCACAGAGTGAAATGAGCGGTTCAAGTGTTGAACCAATCGGTTCAACTGGTGCAACTGAGCAATTTGGAAAGTAGGATTGGTGAGAATTTTCCTTGCATTTCACTTGCCCAATTTGATTGGAACAAGGATTGGTATTCGACACCAATTGGAAACAAAAGAAGGAAAGTCAATCGAGAACCAACCTGGAACCCCAACCGACCGGTTCAGGAGTGAACTGATCGGTTCAAGGGTCCCAAACGATCGGTTTAGTGGTGAACTGATCGGTTCAGGTCGCCAACTGATCGGTTCACTTGTGAACCGATCGGTTCAAGTTGCGAGTTGGTTGCTTTTGTGGAAAATCTCGAACCCTTCTACTCCCGCTTTTAGTCCCATATTCCCGGGCACAGAGAACCATGTCCCATGACCCGCTTATATATAGGGGTATTGGGGGCTTCTCAGAGCACAACTCAGTGCAAGTTGATTGCTCTGCAAAGTTGTCATTCTCTCTGGTTTTGGTAACCGAGAGAGATCCCGAGAAAGTGCTTCCCGTAAAGGGAGGTGCAACAAGGGAAGGACAACTGCAGTTGCAATTGACAGCAGGAGAGTGTGTTTGCAACTAGTACGTCAACAGGAGGGTGCGACTCCTTCCACTTCCTTGTGGGACAAGGAGTGTGGTGTTCCAGGTGGTCCGTGTGGACTACTTCAGAGGCAGGAGGTCACTGCCGCTCAGGAGGACAACTGTCATCTGACAGTCCGCTAGGAGGAGGAGTCGTCAGTCCCGGTGTGACCAGGAGCTGCACAGACACCGTCCAAGACTGGAGGTGAAGACCGCACATGGCGCGAGGTACTGTCACCGAGCAAGCCTCGGGACAAGGTATGATTCACAAACCATCTTTCCTATTATATAGACGTTGACGCGATTCCTTTCGTGCTGGGTTTTGGGGAGAAATTTTTTTGTTTCCACTGCTTCTCTACCTCCTCTAAAACCCAACAACACCATGTAGAGAGGGTGCTCAATGCACTCCCTTGTCTTTAGGTGGCCTTGGCCATTATCCTAGATAAGCTTGGACAATATGGTTTCATGCCCAACATCCCAACCCTAGGATGATGACCATTATGATTCTGGCCATGCACGACACCTTTCTTGGGCGTCATGGTTACCCTGGCCGATAGGGTTAACCCTCAGATGTTGGTAAAAGGTTGCACGATAGGGGTGCCTTGGGCGACACACCTTTGGCTGATATGGCTCATGTTGAAGGTTAGCCCGATAGTGGAACCTAACCCTAACCCTAGCTTGGTGCACGTTAGACCCTTGGCCGATAGCCATGGTAGTGCTGCACGTTATGACCTTGTGGATGGCTGCCCAACACCATGCGTGTTAGGGGAACCTTGATGCATGTTACAAGATGTATAGTGTTTGGTTGTTATGGTGGTGAGTTGCTTTAGGGTTTGGAACCCTATCTGGTACACCCTTTGGTGAGGGTTGGAGTTGCTCGCCATACCTGTAGTGAGGGTTGCAAGAGTTTTGGTGAGGGTTCTGATAACCCGGAATGTATATAGTTGATGGTTCTCTTTTAATAATGATAACACAAGTGAGATGATGTAATCACCTTGCATCCTGCAAATATGATGATGAGATATAATGATAGGTTGTGAACCAGGAAGCTTAGAAGCTTATGATGTTGCTTTACATGCATATGGTCACAAGTATAAGGAATAGCATATGCCCATGTTTGATAATAATACTATGAATGATAAAGCTTGTGTAATATATTCATGGATGCTTCTTTATACTTGATAGCATGATCATTCTGTTAATCCATGATGGTTTCAGTTATCTCTGCGAATGTGGTACTAAGCATGTAGGTATTTCATGTGGATTCATCTGGTAAGAGCTATGATATATACGTGCTTTGACTAGTACAATGTGATGATAATCCTTGTTAATAAAGTAATAAGTTGATAGGTCTGAGGACTTGATATAAGGTCAAATGCCTAGTTGAGGTGTTATCCTCTGATGATGAGATAAGGGATGTGTTCCCAGGATGCTAATGCATGATTGTGATGCCTTGAGAGGCAATGGTTGATATCATGAGGGATTGAGGTCCGAAGACAGTATGTTGATGGCAATAATGATGTAATTCTGTAAGGCTATGTTTATACCTTGTTTTGCCTCAATAATTGGCTTAAAATATACTAATCAATTACAGATGAACATATCATGTAGGTTGTCCTGGACATAGACCCATTACCATTAGTAATTGGTGATGGTGAAATAGGTTTATCCTACGGGATTACCTGGAGAACATATTGTTGAATATGCGAGGTTTCCCCTAGCCTAAAATATGAGGGTTGACTGCAGCTATGGTTGTAGACTCAGGATATATGGAGCATGGTGAACATACCCATAGCTCAGGATATGTGATGATGAGCATGATGTGTTCATGGCTTAGATGTATGTACTAGCACCTATGATGAGGTGAGCTAGAGAGATGGGTAGCTTGCGGAGCTGACCTAGAGGTTGAGTCCCTATAAGCATAAGACTGTGATCTTGCTTGATGATTCATGTACTGACCATGAGAAGGTGAGGTCATGGATTCCGGATCTCCTTGAACCTTGTATGGTACCAGATGGGGCTTCGTAGCCAATGGTTGGATCTGAGCAGGGAAGGCTCACTTCCTCAGGGCATAATAAAACGTAATCCAGCAGAATAAGTACATCTTGCTTAGAACAAAACATGGAACATTGATTGAGGCCTTGTTTATATAGATGATCTAGTTACACCATGCAAGTATGTGTACGATCCTTATATCTTGTGATAATTTCTTATAAAGCTTATCTTGTCAATCATGTTTCATAAAGAAATACTTGGTTATATGCCTCCCGAATATCTTGGTAAGCTTGATGGTAAGAATAGCTTTGCTCAGTATGCTGCTCTTGCTATACACTTATTCAGTTATATGTTGTTATCTGCTTTATTCTTTGAGGTTTTATAGGTGCAGTAGGGAGTTATGTTTCTCATTGGGACTGTGTGTCTCACCCCGCTGGTTTACACCCTTTTTAGGTGATCACTCTAGATGTGGTGGTGGTCATGAGGTTGTGGCCGAGCAGCAAGAAGAGCAGTAGAAGGCAAGAGTTGGACATGTTGCTATTTTGGTGGTTTTGTAGCAGAGTCCTAGAGTCATCCCTGTACTCTCAGGTCCTCGGAGGGGTTTGACGATGTTTCACGATGTTTAGTTGTTGTAATTTTTGTATATCCTGTTGTTGGTCATACGTGGTCGTTCTTTATGTATAAACAGGTGTTGAACTAATATGCTCTATTGTGACAGTGGGTGGCTTTAAGATGTGGACATATCTGGCAGGTGATCTTGAATATATATATATATATATATATATATATATATATATATATATATATATATATATATATATATATATATATATATATATATATATATATATATATATATATATATATATATATATGACTTGAACTTCTTGCAGGGCCTGGTTGCAAATGTTTTGTACATATGTTTCCGCAATCAATTTTAATTAACATGTGTTTTTGGTAATATATGGTTCCACACATTTTCGCACGACACCTCGTTGTCTATGTGATGGCAGGGTGTCACAGTTGGTTTGGTATCAGAGCCCTAGGTTCACTGAGTCTATAGGGATCTAGGACTAGGTTTGCATCTATTCTTGTGAGTTTTATAGATTTTCTTACAATAACCTTATGCTCTCAGTAGAAGATAAAGCTTAAACATGTCTGGAAACCATGAAGAACATGCTGCTAAGAGCAGCGATGCTGCATCAGTTGATGGAGCAGAAGGACATGCACATGGAGATCGAGTGCCTGAGGTTCCCCAACTTGACCCATCCATTGTTGAAAATCCTGCCTATTAACAGCTTATGGGGAAGATGATGGCTACGATGAATCACATGGTGGAAAGATTGCCAGTGCCTCATCAAAGAGCACAGGCTCCCCATGGTGAAGCATCGGGTATTGGGAAGACCTTTGAGCGGCTTCGCCGAGTCAGAGCTTCGGATTATGCCGGGACAGCTGATCCAGCAGATGCAGATCTGTGGCTGACAGGTCTTGAGGAGGCCTTCTGGATCCTCGACATCCCCGAAGCAGAAAAAGTCAAGAACGTTGTCTACCTTCTGAAGGGTAGTGCTGGCCACTGGTGGGCCATCGAGGAGGAGAAGCAACCCGGTGAGGAGATCGGTTGGGAGATCTTCCGATGAGAGTTCATCAGCAGATACTTTCCAAAGACGTATCTAGATGAGAAGATCAACAAGTTTGAGCGTCTACGCTAAGGAACGATGAGCATCACCGAGTATGAAGCCAAGTTCATGGACTTGCTGAGGTTTTGTCCTCACATGGAAGCAACAGATGATGAGCAGATCAGACAGTTTGAGAAAGGTTTGAGTGTTGAACTGTCGACACCTGCTGCTGCTTTAGATAATCGGGAGCGGTTTGCCACATTTTTGGAGTCTGTCCGCAAGATTGAATGATCTGTTAGGGAGAAAAGGGAGTCCATGACCAGGAAAAGGCATGCTCCGTTCCAGGGACAAAGATCTGGTGGCTTCAAGAAGTCAAGGTTTTCAGCACCTTCCATGATGAGAGGTTGTAGTGCACCGTCACAGTGGTCTCTGAGTAAGGGAAGAGGTCATGTTTCTTCACCGTCGAAGGTGCATAGTACAACTTTTGTGGCAGTAACAAAGCCATCTAGACCACAGATAGAAGGCAGGTCATGTTACCACTGTGGACAGGCTGGGCATTTAAAGTCGAATTGCCCAAGAAGAGACGTTGAGGTAACACAACAACCGCGACAAAATCAACAAGGATCAGACAGATAGAAGCCCAGTGCTAGCAGAGGGTGAGGATGCGGTCAAGTGTCGCAAGCGGGGTTATCTTTTGAAGGAAGCAGAGGACGTGGATAACAAGCAATGACTCGATTCTATGCTATGAGTCGGCCCGAGGCGATAGTCAACCCACGAGTGGTGACAGGTCAGATGGTCATTCTGATTTGTCTTCATCTTGCTTGATATCTATTTTGGTTGACTCGGGTTCTACACACTCTTTTATCGCACATAGTCTGCTTGATAGTTATCCTTTACCTGTTAGTTGTAAGAAAGATAACATGTTGTTAGAAACCCCTCTTGATGGTTCCTCGATGCTTCGAGAAGAGTGTCCTTCCTATGTTCTATCTTTTTCGGGACACAAGATACAAGTGGACCTTATACCACTTTATATGCATGGATTCGATGTGATCCTTGGGATGGATACCTTAGAGAAGCATAAGGTCGTGTTGGAATATGGTTCCAAGCAGGAAGTGTTTGATGAAGATGGAGAGAAGTGGATCTTCCAAGGAGATAGGAAGATTCTTCCGACATGTCTAGTATCAGCGATGGTGGCAGAAAAGTTGTCGCGGCAAGGTTGTAGATCATTCTTAGCTTACGTTGTGGATACCAAGGAGAAAGGTCCTAGCCTCGAAGAGGTAACGGTTGTCTGAGAGTTCACATATGTGTTTCCTGATGAGTTTCCCGATGTTCCCCCACCTCGAGAGATTGATTTCCAGATCAATCTGGTTCTAGGAACACAACCAGTTGCACAGACACCGTATAGGATGGCTCCAGTAGAGATGACAGAACGCAAGAAGCAGTTACAGGAGTTGTTGGAGAAAGGTTTCATATAACCGAGCACGTCACCTTGGGGTGCTCCAGTGTTGTTCGTTAAGAAGAAGGACAGATCGATGCGGCTATGCACAGACTACCGGCAGTTGAACAAAGTTACGATCAAGAATAAGTACATGCTGCTGAGGATAGATGATCTGTTTGACCAGTTGTGTGGTGCTACAGTGTTCTCAAAGATCGATCTACAGTCTGGATATCATCAGTTGAGGATTAAGGTGGACGACATACCAAAGTCAGCGTTTAGGATGAGGTATGGTCACTTTGAGTTTGTGGTTATGCCGTTTGGCCTAACCAATGCACCTGCTGTTTTCATAGACCTGATGAACCGAGTGTTCCATCCGTTCCTAGATCAGTTTTTGTAGTTTTTATAGATGACATCTTGATCTACAGTCGGGACAGGCAAGAGCATGGGAAAAATCTTCGACAAGCGTTGACCCTTCTTTGCCAACATCAGTTGTATGCCAAGTTTAGAAAATGTGAGTTTTAGATGAAGGAAGTGACATTCTTGGGTCATGTGATATCTGCAGAAGGAGTCAGAGTGGACCCTAAAAAGGTGGGGTCAGTTGCAGATTGGGAGCAGCCGAAGACGCTGACTGAAGTTTGTAGTTTCCTGGGTTTAGCAGGATACTACCGGAGGCTTATCAAAGACTTCAGTGCAATCGCGTTGCCAATGACAAAGCTGACTAGGAAGGATGTACCTTTTGTTTGGGATGATCGTTGTAAGCAAGCTTTCCAAATTTGAAGGAGAAGTTGACTAGTGCTCCAGTGCTAGTGCTTCCAAAGCTTGGGAAGGGCTATGTTGTTTTCTGCGATACTTCCAAGAAAGGCTTAGGTTGTGTGCTGATGCAGGAAGATCATGTGGTTTCTTTTGCTTCGCGACAGCTTAAGAAACATGAGGAGAATTATCCGACACATGATTTGGAGTTGGAAGCGGTGGTCCATGCGCTAAAGATTTGGAGACACTATCTTTATGGGGAAGTGTGTTAGATCTTTACGGATCATAAATACCTGAAGTTTATCTTTTCGCAGAGTGAGTTGAATATGTGACAACGTCGTTGGATGGAGCTAATCAATGATTATGATTGCACCATTGAGTATCATCCTGGTAAGGCAAATGTGGTAGCTAATGCGCTTAGTAGAAAGTCTTCTTCTCTCCCCACAAAGAAGGCACATTTGAGTTCCTTGGTATGTCATAGGCGGGATATGTTTATCTCCTTATGGCAGATGAATGTGTAGTTGAAAGTTTCCTTGTTGGAAGGACTGCTGGCACAGATGCAAGTTAAGCCTACGCTGAGACAACAAATCAAAGACGCACAGTAGACAGATGATACGGTACAACTTATCAGGTCAGAGCTTGGTAGCGAAAAGTGTGATGGGTTCCATGAGTCCGAGGATGGACTAGTTTGCTATCATGGTAGGATGACGGTCCCTGACGTTGATAATCTAAGGAAGCTAGTACTCGAGGAAGCACACACATCGATGTACGCTATGCATCTAGGAGTCACCAAGATGTATCATAATCTAAAAGACATGTATTGGTGGTCTGGCTTGAAGAGGGATGTAGCTGAGTTTGTGGCCAAGTGTGTAGTATGTCAGCAAGTTAAAGCTGAGCATCAAAAGCCGGCAGGTATGTTGCAACCCAAGCCGATACCACAATGGAAATGGGATCATATAACCATGGATTTTGTAGTTGGTCTACCAAAGACAGCTAGGAATCTGGATTCCATTTAGGTAATAGTGGACATGTTGACAAAATCTGCTCATTTCATACCAGTAAAAACAATGTATACAGTAGAGAAGCTTGCTCGGGTATATGTAGACGAGATAGTGCATTTGCACTGTGTACCTGCAACAATAGTTTCCAACAGAGATCCTTAGTTCGCAAGTCATTTCTGGGAACAGTTTCATAAAGCGTTGGGAACACAATTGAGGTTCAGTACCACTTTCCACCCCCAGACGGATGGATAGTCTGAAAGGACTATTCAGACTTTGGAAGATCTTCTCCGAGCTTGTGTTTTGCAGTTCCTAGGAAGTTGAGACATGCATCTCAGTTTGATAGAGTTTTCTTATAACAATAGTTATCAGTGGAGCATTGACATGGCTCCTTATGAGGCTCTATATGGAAGGAAGTGTAGATCCCCTTTATGTTGGTATGAGCCTGGTGAAAATCAGCTTTTGGGTCCTGAGTTAGTACATTAGACAACAGAAAAGATCAGAGTGATACAACAAAAGTTGAAAACAACACAGGACATACAGAAGTCTTACGCAGACAATCATCGATGAGCTCTAGAGTTCCAAGTGGGAGACAAAGTGTATATCAAGGTCTAACCATAGAAAGGCATGCTAAGGTTTGTCCGGAAGGGCAAATTGGCACCTAGGTATATGGGGTCGTACCCGATAATAGCACGTGTTGGCAAGGTAGCTTACAAGTTAGAGCTATCGCCAGAGTTGAACAGGTTGCATCCAGTGTTCCATGTAAGTATGCTGAAGAAAATTCATCCAGACACAGGTACAATGATACAGCCATTTGAGGTTGAGCTTGATGAAAACATGACCTACAATGAGGGTCCAATGATGATCCTTGACAGAAGAGTAAAGAAGCTGAAGAGGAAAGACCTGGTTCTTGTGAAGGTTCTGTGGCATCATCGTGGTGTTGAGGAAGCCACGTGGGAGCTTTAGGAAGAGATGAGGAGGAAGTATCCCTCGCTTTTGTCTTCAGATTTCGGGGATGAAATTCTTTTGCAGAGGTTTGTGGCTTGTAAGGACCCTGACCTTCATTTTGGGCTTACCCTGTTTGTTTTGCCTAAACCTGGTGCTTGGTTGCTTGCTAATCACCTTTAGTGGTGATTAGGGTTTGCTTATGCTTTGTTGAGAGTTGAGGTGCTACTTGCAAAATAACCTAAGATAGGGTTGGAAAGCAAGTTTGTCACCTAGAGAGATGTCTTTCTCTCTCTGCTTCCTCTAGGGTTGAGATGAAGGTTTGGGTTCGTGTTTTGGGTTATCTTGGGCTTGGTTGAGCTCTTTTGGGCCTTTTCTCCCTTGTTTGGGCCTTGCCTTTCTTGGTTGAGCCTTGTATCGGGGAGGGGTGTTTTATGTCACCCATGAGGGGTGTATCGGCCATGGATGGAGTGTATCGGTCTTTGACCTTTATTGACCTTCTTGCCTTGGTTGTGTCACCATGGCTTGGACAAGTGGCCGACCCATGGGAGAGTAGTGGCATGGCATGTGCATGAGTTTTGCAAGGTGGTAAAACATGTGGACAAGTGTCCCTTGGTAAGGTGACACCTTGCCTTGGTCTAACCTTGACCCCCATCTATATATACCTTGCCTTTCTCTTCCTTAGGAACCCTTTTAGCTCTTTGTTGCTCCTCTCTTCCTTGGTGCACGATACACCTACCCTTTGGAGCAAGTTGGTGTTCGATCCTTCTCCCTTAGTGGTGATCCCTTCTTCTTCCTTTTTCTTGGTGGTCGAACCCTAGGTGGGTCTTGTCCTTTGGTGGCCGAAGTGGTGAGCTTGGAGCTTTGGAGCTTGAGGAGTTTTCTTGAGGCGGGTTACATAACTTCTAACCCTATCTATACTACTTTCTCTATGTTGCATGTTTCATATATGTTGAAAATCGACCATGCATGTATGTTTCTTGCTCTAGAACATGTTGTTGATCTTATGGATATTATGAGCATGGTGTTGTTGTTGTTATTGATGGGTTATATGCCTTTACACTTAGTTGGTCGAACCATAGTTGGGGTTTTCTTTGGTAGCAACACTCCTTTCTCTCCTTGGTCTAGAGAAGTGATTTTGAGCTCTAGTAATATGGGCAATACCCCTCTCTCATTTAAGTTGAGAGGTGAGCTTTTATTCTAGTTGCTTGGGAAATACCCTCCTCTCACCATGTATTTGAGAGGTGAGATTTTGATGACCTATGTTGAGGTTGGTCCTTGTGGTTGCCCTATTTGTGAAAGAGGTTGTGCAAAACCCCTCTATCTTGATTGTTGAGAGGTGAGCCGACCTTCTTGATCAACTAGGGTTTGGTGACAATGTTCTTGAGGTTGAAGATGACCTTATTGGGTGGTGTCATGCACGATATGTCCTTGAGGTATAATCCTTGATAGATAAGCTTGCTTGGGTGATCCTTGTATCCCTGGCCGATATGCCTAGTTGAAGCTTAGTTGGTGCCCGTTATGGTCCCCTGGTCGATACCCTTGCTGGAGTTGATAGATGGGTGATATACCCTTGATGAGATGTTGCCTGATACCCTCTTTAGGGATAAGTCTTAGACGACACATCATGTAGAGAGGGTACTCGATGCACTCCCTTGTCTTTAGGTGGCCTTGTCCATTATCCTAGATAAGCTTGGACAATATGGTTTATGCCCGACATGCCAACCCAAGGATGTTGACCGTTATGATGCTGGCCATGCATGACAACTTTCTTGGGTGTCATGGTTACCCTGGCCGATAGAGTTAACCCTCAGATGATGCTAGAAGGTTGCACGATAGGGGTGCCTTGGGCGACATCCCTTTGGCCGATATGG
Source organism: Alisma plantago-aquatica (assembly GCA_963693085.1). Lineage (NCBI taxonomy): Eukaryota > Viridiplantae > Streptophyta > Magnoliopsida > Alismatales > Alismataceae > Alisma > Alisma plantago-aquatica. Next base: position 219,400,126 of record OY856410.1, on the reverse strand, counting down.
CTCATGTTGAAGGTTAGCCTGATAGTGGAACCTAACCCCAACCATTGCTTGGTGCATCTTAGACCCTTCACTGATAGCCATGGTTGTGCTTCACGTTATGACCTCGTGGATGGCTTCCCGACACCATGTGTGTTAGGGGAACCTTGATGCATCTCAGAGGATGTACAGTGTTTGGTTTATATGGTGGTGAGTTTCTTTAAGGTTTGGAACCCTAGCCGATACACCCTTTGGTGAGGGTTGGCGCTGCTCACCATACATGTAGTGAGGGTTGCAAGAGTTTTGGTGAGGGTTATCATAACCCTGAATGTATATAGTTGATGGTTATATTTTAATAATGATAACACAAGTGATATGATGTAATCACCTTGCATCCTGCAAATATGATGATGAGATATAATGATAGGTTGTGAACCAGGAAGCTTGGAACCTTATGATGTTGCTTTACATGCATATGGTCACAAGTATAAGGCATAACATATGCCCATGTTTGATAATAATACAATGAATGATAAAGCTTGTGTAATATATTCATGGATGCTTCTTTATACTTGATAGCATGATCATTCTGTTAATCCATGAAGGTTTCAGTAATCTCTATTAATGTGATACTAACCATGCAGGTATTTCATGTGGATTCAAAGCCTGGTAAGAGCTGAGATATATGTGCTTTGACTAGTACAATGTGATGATAATCCTTGTTAATAACGTAACAAGTTGATAGGTCTGAGGACCTGATATAAGGATGAATGCCTAGTTGAGGCACTATCCTATGATGATGAGATAAGGGATGCGTTCCCAGGATGCTAATGCATGATTGTGATGCCTTGAGAGGCAATGGTTGATATCATGAGGGATTGAGGTCCCAAGAGAGTATGTTGATGGCAATAATGATGTAATTCTATAAGGCTATGTTTATACCTTGTTTTGCCTCAACAATTGGCTTAAAATATACTAATCAATTACAGATGAACATACCATGTAGGTTATCCTGGCCATATACCCATTACCGTCAGTAATTGGTGATGGTGAAACAGGTTTATCCTGCGGGATTACCTGGAGCGCATATTGTTGAATATGCGAGGTTTCCCCTAGCCTAAAATAGGAGGGTTGAGTGCAATTGTGGTTGCAGACTCAGGATATATGGAGCATGGTGAACATACCCATGGCTCAAGATATGTGATGATGAGAATGATGCATTCATGGCTCAGATGTATGTACTAGCACCTATGATGAGGTGAGTTAGAGAGATGGGTAGCTTGCGGAGCTGACCCAGAGGCTGAGGCCCTATAAGCATAAGACTGCGGTCTTGCTTGATGATTCATGTATTGACCATGAGAAGGTGAGGTCAAGTAGTTTGGATCTCCTTGAACCTTGTATGGCACTGGATGGGGCTTCACAGCCAATGGTTGGATCTGAGCAGGGAAGGCTCACTTCCTCAGGGCATAATAAAAAATAATCCAGCCGAATAAGTACATCTTGCTTAGAACAAAACACGGAACATTGATTGAGGCCTTGTTTATATAGATGATCTAGCTCCACCTTGCAAGTATTTGTACGATCCTTATATCTTGTGATAAGTTCTTATAAAGCTTATCTTGTCAATCATGTTCCATAAAGAAATACTTAGTTATATGCCTCCCGAATATCTTAGTAAGCTTGATGGTAATAATAGCTTTGCTCAGTATGCTGCTCTTGCTATACGCTTATTCAGTTATATGTTGTTATCTTCTTTAACCTTTGAGGTTTTACAGTTGCGGTGGGGAGTTATGTTTCTCATTGGGACTGTGTGCCTCACCCCACTGGTTTACACCCTTTTTAGGTCATCGCTCTAGATGTGGTGGTGGTCGTGAGGTTGCGGCCGAGCAGTAAGAAGAGCAGTAGAAGGCAAGAGTTGGACATGCTACTGTTTTGGTGGTTTTGTAGTAGAGTCCTAGAGTCATCCCTATACTCTCAGGTCCTCGGAGGTGTTTGATGATGTTTTATGATGTTTAGCTATTGTAATTTTTGTATATCCTGCTGCTGGATGTATGTGGTCATTCTGTATGTATAAACAGGTGTTGAACTAATATACGTTGTTGTGATAGTGGGTGGCTTTAAGATGTGGACATATCTGGCAGGTGATCTTGAATATATCTATATATATGACTTGAACTTCTTGCAGGGCCTGGTTGCAAATATTCTGTAGGTATGTTTCCGCAATCGATTTTAATTAACCCGTGTTTTTGGTAATATATGGTTCTGCACGTTTTTATGTGGCACCTCATTGTCTATGTGATGGCGGGGAGTCACAGATATCCCATAGAAACTGTGGAATACTACTTGTATAGTCCATCTGACAACAAAGTGTTTGTTGCCAGAGATATTGCGTTCCTTGAAAATAAATTTATTTGCAAAGGAATCAGTAGGAGACAAGTAGAACTCAAAGAGGTTCAAGACCAACAAGAGAACATAGAACCAGTAGATGAACCAGAGGAACCTAGATAATCAGAAGGTGTTGTGTAATCTCAAGCTCCTCAGGTAACACAGGAGCCTCGTAGATCTAATAGGACATGCCTTGAACCTGAGAGATTTGGATATCTTGTAACTCATAAAGGCATTGAATTGGTCATAGATGATGAGCCAATAACCTATAACGATGCTATAGAGGGACCAGAGTCTGAAAAATGGCTTGAGGTCATCGTATCTGAAATGGAATCCATGTATACAAACAAAGTATGAACTTTGGTGGATCCTCTTAAAGGGGTAAAACCCATAGGGTGCAAGTGGGTATTCAAGAAGAAGATTGACATGGATGGAAAAGTTCAAAACTATAAGGGCATATTGGTCATAAAGGGTTTCTGAGAAGTTCAAGTCTGACAAGTTCAAGGTGTTGACTATGATGAAACCTTTTCTCCTGTGGCAATTGTTAAATCCATCAGGATCATACTTTCTATTTGAAAAAATGTTGAAGTATGTTGGCATGTTTGTGCATGTATTGTATATATGATTATTTTTCTTTCAAGTTTGTCTACTTGTTTTTGAGACATGATGCTTGTAGAGAGTCTGCTATTCCGAAGGAATTTCAGCTCTGAAGGACATTGGCTCTAGGTAGGTATTTGCATGCATGGATAGCAGGTCTGCGGACCTACTATAAAAAAAATAAACATATACATTTCCCATCGGTTATTTGGGGAAAACCGACTGCATAGACATTACACATCGGGGAAATGACAACAACTGATAAAAAATAATTCTTTTTTCTACTGTCCATTACTGATAAACATATTCTCAGATGAGTTTTTCTATAATAAAGTGAAGTTTTAAGTATCTTGGATACCTAATTGGATAATTGTATTCATTGATTTGAGATTAGAGAGATTGTTTCAAAAGTACTATATGCACATGTATGTGGCGATGATGCCATCATGTTTGCCTTTATGTACTTATGAAGTAAACTATGAAGTTAGAAAATCTCATGAGTTATTATGATCCAATGATGGTCCTTGAAGTATCCTTGATCACACAAATACATCTTTTTGAGCCTGATATTGTCTAGAAGTAATTTGATGTTGAAATCATGGTTAATATCCCTAGATTTATGTCTCTTGATGTATTTATTTGACTTTTCAAACAAATGAGTTTTGACACGAAATTTGAGTATAATGTACCTTGAGAGGTAGTAAAGTTGTGGTTAAATTTTGGTGGCAATTGGAGGATCCCAGAATAATTTATTTAGGTGGAAATGTGTGCAATGATGTGCATTATTGATGAGTTGTATACCTAGGTTAAAATAATTGGCTTGTCTCATGCTCCCCTTTAGTCAGTGATGTGAAGAGCCACGGATTAGCTCAAGTGGGGTTTAATCTCAGACCACTGGATGTGATCGATAGGTCAAAACTCTGTCTTCAACCTTGCGGTTACTTTTTTTGATTGTGGACAATGACCACACGCATTGGGGTGTACCAAGATCATGCTTAAGGAGAGAAAGTGGTTGAGCAGTTAGACTTGACTCATCAAGGACTGTCATCTGACCCCCTACATGTTCCCTTTGGTGCATTGTGGACGGAGAACAAGCATTCGCACACTTTTTGTCTCTCCAACTCGACAACAGTACGAAACCAGAGGAATGGAGTGAGGACAAAGGGGGTTTCTATTAGATATAAGTGAGGTTGAAGGAAGGTTGACATCAAATAAGTCACATAAGAGTTCTTTGATGGCCTGTTGTGCTGATGGTGCAACTGGAAAACTCGAGTTAACTGGGGAAGAAAAGGGGGTTGAGGGCCAGATCTTCGAGCCTACATATCCCTCATGGAAAGTGCACTTGAGTTCTTAGGGATGCAACCCACCTATTCGAGGCCTTGCTCACTAGCCCAATTCCAAGGGCATGGAATCCCTCTTTTCCGCCGTTGTAGTGGTGTTTATGCCAATGGCCTCAAGGAAGAGGAGTTCTGGAGGTGAGCCTAAAGAGTTGATCAGCCGTGGAGGTCTGGAAGGCATGGATGAAGCTGAGGGTGGCCTTAATGGTTGACGTGGAGCATCATGATTCCACCTATTAGTCGTTGGAGGTGCTTTCCATGGTAGCAGCCCTCGTGCAGTGCAAAGACAGAATCCCACTTTGGACTCGGATGGGCACGTGACGAAGAAAAGAAGAGGGACCGGTCCAAACCCTGAACTGGCCCAATCCCAGGCCACTCAAAATAGAAGGGAACCAGCAATAAACTGGTCAGCTTGTACCCAGACCAGCATGAATCGACCAGATCCAAGTAAAGTTGTGCAAAACCTATAGAGCCATGTGGCAATGTGTGATTGGCCTAAAGGAAAGAAATATCAAATAATTCCTAGATCTTACATAATTCATAGTAAATAGTTGGATTATCAGAAAATTACAAACAATGTACCAAAATTCTCAGAAAATTCATAGAATAGGATGGAACCATCTTATCAGTATTTTTATGCTTAAATAAAAGTGATATCATGCAAGATGTATTATGCTTGTTTCAGGAGTAATAAATATCAAACAATGGCCTAAAATTATGATAAAATGTCAGTAAATAAAAAATCATGTTTATAATGCATATAAGGTTAGTGATTATGATGTTGATGCATGAAATCATGTAATTTGTTTTGAATGTCTATCTAGGGCAAATAACCCTAAAAAAAATCTAGAAAATATATTAATGATCAATAAATGATGAAATTTATAGAATGCCATAATATCTGTAATTGGAAGCTAATATGTATTCCTGAGATCATAATTATGCATATAAATCAGGTTACATGTTAAATGATCCTAAAATAATGAGAAAACCTTAATACGACTAATGAATGTAACCTAAGTTAATATGTTCACATAATAATGTGACACATGGGTATATCCAACTAATAAACCATAATCTGGAATACAACATCAGTAACATTAATCCCAGATAACAAAAGAGTAAGACAAGAAGATAAGTAATGATGCACATATCCTAATGAGCTAAGTAAACCCTAAAACGAATACACTAGGGTTAAGATGATGAGAATCTGATGATTGTATATGATCCTATCTAGATCAGGGTTTGACCAAGAGTGATAGTTGAATCCATGAATATATGATTATTAGATTATCTCTTGATCAAGGTACATCATTACCTCTTACTCGGCTTATTATACAATATGCTTGTGTTATATGTGTAGTAAAATACTTGGCATATGATATTGGATGAAATGATTGTTCTTGCATGATATGTTGCTTGATTTTCCATACTTATGGCTATGAACACATGAAACATAATACATCTATTCCATTATATGAAAGCACTAAACCCTTTGGTAGTACAGTACTTAGAAGTGACTTAACTCTTTGGTAGTCGGTCACATTGTACATATGATCTAACACTTTGGTAGGAGATCATAAAGGCCTTAATATTGAGCTCCTTAAGAGTCAAGAGAATGCATCAAAACATTCAGCGTTCAATGCATGGATATATAATGGAAAATGATCTTAGAATATGAGTTATCTTTTGTTAATGAACATCTTTGTGCAAGTATATGATTTTTCTTATATTTCTTTATAACTGCCAAGTATTAGTTTTATATTTTTGCCAAGCTTTATAATGAGAGGTATATAAAAGATACATAGGCATACTCAGTAGAATATTCTTGATTATTGTATTGACGTTTACCACATGTAATCTTCTATTTAGGTTGTGGACATATGCTCTTCAAGAAACCAGAAACTTGAGAGTTGTGTGATGAGATGATGTACAGGTTGACATGTCGTCTTAAGATTATGTCGTTTAGTGGTAGTACATGTCTATGTAAAAGTTTGTTGTTAAATGTGTAATATCAAATGTTGTAACAATTCATGTTGTAATTATATGTTCAATGGTGAACATCTCTTGTACGGTTTTATTATTGTTCATTTACATGTGCTATTGTTGTTTCCATTTGACTTACTCCAATGTTCTTCTTCTTATCCTAGTGTGGCGCATTTAAATTAAGATTTTGGTTGAGGTGAGGATTTCAATTTGTATGTCGCACATCAGATTAAGTTTTAGAAAATCTGGGGACTTCACAGGTGGTATTAGAGCATGAACAATAGCAAAGCCTGACATTTTGTCATTATGCAACTTTAAACTAAAGAACCTTGAACTCAAAACAAATATTTTGGGTTATATTAGTCACCTTTAAGAGACTCTATCTAACCTAGCCTCTAGGGTAGCACGTGGATGTCTGAGAACTAGGTCTAGACTGGTTCTTGTTGTATAGAAGGTCCTTAGATATTGTTCTTTCCTTGTAGTGCAGCAATATGGGACGTTGCATTATTTGGAAATGACGTACATCATAGAAAGAGATTTTGGCATATGATGCATCTATGCTTAGGGTAGCTACACCAGTCTACACCTTGTTCTAGCCCTTGTCACTAGTTTTCATGGCACTATACTCCCTACTATGTGTGGGACACTCATTTTCTAGATTTGGTTTTTTATTTCAATCAGATCGAACCTTGATAGTTTTTTCTAACACTTGTTTTATCAGAGAAAAACTATATAATATTTTATTATATATGTAAGTATTACAAAAATGTGTCCCCACACATGTACAAGTAGGAGGTGGTCATGCAACCTAAGTGAAAGTGAATGACATCAGTCTAGAAGAGAGAGTAGTTGTAGAATAGATGTCTAGAGCTTTGTTGGAATATGTGCTAGATGGAATAAGATTAGATGACGATCCAAGATGTATGGAGATGATATTAGATAGTTTATGATGATATATGTTTGTCTTCAAGGACCTAAGTTTAGTGTTGAGGATTCGAGATAAGTTTTAATGATGAAAGTATGTAGAATTTTCTGAGATGAGATAAAATAAGCTAAGACAAGGTTGTGAATCAGCATGATCCTCAAGCTCTTTTACAAAGGAGCACATCTAGAATTAAGACTAGTTTTAGGTTAACCCAGAGAGAGTGAGACCCACAGAGAAATGGTTAGATAACCTAAACCCAATATATGAGAAATGTGAGAGATATGTGGTACGATATATCCTAAATTTGACTACTACTGAGTGAATGAGTTGAGTTGTTTTATGCATGATTCCTATATCTTGTTGAACCCTAGATGTCCTTGTGAGGACTAACCCCTAGACTCAGAGAGAGGTTGGTTATGTATGTATATGTGAACATGAATATGAGTACCTACCATCTGGGTGAGGGAGAGAGTCCCAAGACCCTGGAGGAGGTAACTATGTGAGTTTCTGTAAAAGCCTCATGCTCAGGTTGGTGGTACCTTATAGGAATCTAGCAGTGCTTATGAAAAAGAGTTGTGGGTAAGCATGTTTCATGGGTACAGAACCTATGAAGAGTATGTCATAGCATGTTTTGGTTTGTGTTTATGTGGCTAGAGCTTGTAAGGCTATCACTAGTGCTAATGAGGTGATACGAGAACCCTAGACTAAGAGAGGAGAGATGAAGTATATGCACATGAGATACTCATAGAGTTGAGTTAGCTCATATTGACTGAGCATGGAACTACCCTCATGATATGGGTCAAGAGAACCTTAGTTGGACTAGATGAAGTTTTGATACATGTTTAGAAAGACACTTATATAAGTTTGTTTCAAAGAACTTTGATGTAATATATGTAAGAATGTGAGCCAATCTCAAATTTTGAGATATGGATATGACATGATGGAACAACGAGTATAGGTTGATATATCTCTATGTATGAATGGTTAACCATATACATGAAGATGATAGTGTGATATTGTTGGTTAATCTTGTCATGAAATCACTAATAAAGTTTGCAACCTAAATATGAGAAATGAGAAATGAGATTGTATTAATGATATTCATTGACTAAGGTGATAATGTACGTGGTAAATAAAGGTTTCGAATATAGTTTGAACAATTAGCAAAACATAATGATGATGGAACCTTGTTATGATCTAGATGGATAAAGTGGGCTAATTATAGCTAACTCCCTCCTAAAAGGCATATGTTAATGTTGAACATGTTCTAACCATTATATCAATAAAATTTTGATGACACCTTGATATAATGGGCTAACTTTAGTTAACTCCTTTATAACATGGTAATATGATGTGGGAACTCTAATGCATGGGTAAAGATAAGGATGCAACCCTAACATATGAGATATGTCATGACATAACCAGAGTTTCTAAACCCTTATTTCAGCCTTGAATGGAGTTTTATTCACCCAAGATGTTTTAAAACCTCCTAATAATGGTTTGGATATGATTATCGGGCCTTGTTTTGTTATATGTTGCACATAGAGTGGTGTCCTACATATGGATGAAGACCTTTTTGTCTTTTCCTTGGAATCATAGACTAGCTTAATTTTAAGGAAAAAATTCTTTTAAGATGTATATGATGTGATAGACTGTATTTTTGTCTTAATTTTGAGGACAAAATTCCTTTTGAGGTGTATAGGATGTAATAAAGTGAACTTTTAAGTCTCTTGGATACGTAATTGGATAATTGTATTCATGGATTTGATATTGGAGAGATTGTTTCAAAAGTATATGCACATGTATGTGGCGATGATGCCATCATGTTTGCCTTTATGTGCTTATGAAGTTAACTATGAAGTTAGACAATCTCATGAGTTATTATGATCCAATGATGGTCCTTGAAGTATCCTTAATCACACAAATATGTCTCTTTGAGTGTAATGTTGTCTAGAAGTAATTTCATGTTGAAATCATGGTTAAGATCCCTAGAATTATGACTCTTGAGGTATTATTGGACTATTCAACAAATGAGTTTTGGCACCAAATTTGACTAGAATGTAGCTTGAGAGGCAGTAAAGCTATGGTTAAATTTTGGTGTCAATTGGAGGATCCTAGAAGAAGTTATTTAGGTGGAAACTGTGTGAGATGATGTGTGTTATTGATGATTTGTATACCTAAGTTATAATAATTGGCTTGTCTCACATGCCCCTTCAGTCAGTAATGTGAAGAGCCGCAGATTAGCTCAAGTAGGGTCTAATCTCAGATTGCCAGATGTGATCAAACGGTCAAAAATTTGTCTTCAACCTTGCGGTTACTTTTTTTTATTATGGACAGCGACCGCACACATCGTGGTGTACCAAGAACGTTCTTAAGGAGAGAAAGTGGTTGAGAAGTTAGACTTAACACATTGAGGATTGTCATTTACCCCCTACGTGTTCCATTTAGTGTAGTGTGGAGGGAGAACAAACATCTGCACACTTTCTATCTCTCCAACTCGGCAATAGTAGGAAACTAGAAGAATGGAGTGAGGATGGAGGGGATTTCTACTGGATTTAAGTGAGGTTGAAGGAAGGTTGACATCAAAAAAGTCATATAAGAGTTCTTTGACGGTCTGATGTGTTGATGGTGTGGCTGGAAAACCCGAGTTGACTGGGGAAGCAAAGGGGGTTGGGGCAAGATTTTTGAGCCTTCATATCCCTCATGGAAGGTGCGCTCGGGTTCTTGGGGACGCCTGCCACCTATTGGAGGCATTGCTCACTAGCCAGATTCCAAGGGCGTGAAATTCCCCTTTTCCACCACCATAGTGGTTTTGTTGTCGACAGCCTCAAGGAAGAGGAGTTCTAGAGCATGAAGACTTAATCATCCGTGGAGGTCTGGAAGGCATGGATGAAGTTGAGAGTGACCTTTATGGTTTTTGAGGAGCATCATGATTATGCCTATTAGTCGCTGGAGGTGCTTTCCATACCAGTATCCCTCATGCAACGCAAAGACAGAGTCTTGCTTTGGACTCAGATGGGCATGCGACGAAGAAAAGAAGAGGGACTAGTTCAAACCATGAACCGATCCAATCATAGCCCACTCAAAAAAGAAGGGAACCAACAACAAACTGGCTGGCTTACAGCCAGACCAGCACGAATTGGCCAACTCTAAGTAAAGTTGCATGAAACCTAAAGAGCCATGTGGCAATGTGTGATTGGCCTGAAGGTAAGAAATCTCAAATAATTCGTACATCTTATATAATTCACAGTAAATAGCCTGATTATCAGAAAATTACATACAAGGTACCAAAATATTTAGAAAAATGTGTAGAATAAGATGGAACCATCTTATCAATCTTTTTATGCTTAAATAATAGTTATATAATGCAAGATGTATTATGTTTGTTTAATGAGTAATAAATATCAAACGATGGCCAAAAATTATGATAAAATGTTAGTAAATCATAAATCATGTTTATAATCCATATAAGGTCAGTGATTATGATGTTGATGAACGAAATCATGTATTTTCTTAGAATGGCTATCTAGGGCTAATAACCCTAAACAAAATGTAGAAAATACATTAATGATCAATAAATGATGAAATTTATAAAATGCTATAATATATGAAATTGGAAGATAATATGTATTCCTGAGATCATAATTATGCATATAAATCAGGTTACATGTTAAATGATCCTAAAATGATAAGAAAACCCTAATACGACTAATGAACGTAACCTAAGTTAAGATGTTTACATAATAATGTGACACATGGGTATATCCAAGTAATGAACCATAATCTGGAATTCAACATATGTAACAGCAATACTAGATAACAAAAGAGTAAGACAATAAGACAATTAATGATGCACATATCCTAATGAGCTAAGTAAACCCTAAAACGAATCAACTAAGGTTAAGATGATGAGAATCTGATGATAGTATATGATCTTGTCTTGATTAGGGTTTGACCAAGAGTGATAGTTGAATCCACAAATATATGATGATTAGATTATCTCTTGATCAAGGTACTCCAATACATCTTACTTGGCTTATTATACAATATGCTTGTGTTATATGTGTAGTAAAATACTTGGCATATGATGTTGGATGAAATCATTGTTCTTGCATGATATGTTTCTTGATTTTCCATACTTAGGGCTATGAATACATGAAACATAATATATCTATCCAATTATATGAAAGCACTAAACTCTTTGGTAGTATAGTGCTTGGAAGTGACTTAACTTTTTGGTGGTCGATCACATTGTTCATATGATCGAACTCTTTGGCAGGAGATCATAAAGGCCTAAATCTTGAGCTCCTTAAGATTCAAGAGAATGCATCAAAACCTTCGGTAGTCAATGTGTAGATATATAATGGAAAATGAGCTTAAAATATGAGTTCTCTTTTTTTAGTGAACATCTTTGTGCAAGTATATGCTTTTTCTTATATTTCTTTATAACTGCCAAGTTTCAGTTTTATCTTTTTGACAACCTTAATAATGAGAGGTATATAAAAGACACGTAGGTGAACTTAGTACAATATTCTTAAATATTGTGATGATGTGTACAACATGTAATCTTTGTTTAGGTTGTGGACATATGCTCTTGAAGAACTAGGATAGTTGAGAGTTGTGTGACGAGCAGATGTACAGGTGGACCTATTGTCTTAAGATTCTATTGTTTAGGGTAGTACATGTCTATATAAAAGTTTGATTTTAAATGTGTAATATCAAATGTTGTAACAATTCATGATGTAATTATATGTTGAATGGTGAACATGTGTTGTATCATTTTATTATTGTTCATGTTCATGTGCTACTATTGTTTCCTTTTAACTTCGTCTAATTTTATTCTTCTTAGACTGGTGTGGGGTGTTTAAATTGGGATTCTTGCTGAGGTGAGGGTTTCAATTTTGATGTCAAACATCAGATTAAGTTTTAGAAAATCTGGGGACGTCACATTTTCTTTACAACAACTGACGCGACATGGACTAACCATTATCAATGTTGTTGCATAAATGTCACGATAGGTGCAAGATAAACCAATATTTTGGCAGTTGTTACATTTTATGTAGTCGGTTCGACTACAACCACTAGCCGATGACAAAAGAAACACAAATAGTTAAGCTGACCAATGAAAAATGTGCTTATTTTTAGTGTCACCCACTTAGGCGTCGGTCAATAACTGACGCTATAAATCTAAAATACCCTACATTGTATCCCCATTCTATAGTAGTGATAAAGGAAATTTTACGCTACCCCATCATCTTCGGTTGTCCCTTTTTGGCTAATGTTTGGGCCTTGATTGATGTCGAGGCTAGAACCATCTTTTTCCACCTTGGAAAATAAACCCTGCAATTTAGGATGTTTGTAAGTATGCAAGGACCAAGCCTCCATGAATTTGTCTATCTCCTTGATTGCATTGAGAAGCTCCACCAGTTAAGACAAGAATGGGAACTAGTTGAGGATCCACTTAAGACAGCCCTCATGGCCCCTATTGAATGTGGCTTTGTAGATGTTCAATTGGAGCAATATAGAGCTCATCTAGATACCTTTGAGAAGATCCATGATGAATAGTTTGATGACCTTAAAATTATCTCTCTTTTGGATGAGAAACCTAAACACCCCCTAAAGGCACCCAAGATCAAACCCCTCCCAGAAGGACTTAAATATGTTTCCCTTGTTGAGAAACAAACATATCATGTTATCATTAACTCTGATCTTACCCAAGAATAAAAATCCAAGCTCATGCCTGAGCTTAGGAAGAGGAGAGCTGCCCTAGGATATAAAATGGTTGATTTTACAAGGATCAATCAAGCTATTTTCATGTATAAAATTCATTTGATAGAAGAATACAAGCCATCTCTTGACCCTCAATATAAATTAAATCCAAACATGAAAGAGGTTGTGTTCCTAGAGGTTGTCAAACTATTTACTACAGGAATCATCTTCCCTATCTCCAATAACCCTGGGTTATCCCTATCAAGTTGGACCCAAGATAAGGGAAACCACTATTGTGAAAAATGATAATGACAAACTCAACCCAATAGGGTACTATTCTAGGGTAGAGGATTTGTATTGATTATAGAAAATAGAATAAGGCCACTAAGAAAGATAATGTCTCTCTTCCCTTTTTGGATCAAGTACTAGAGTTTCTTACTCATCAACAATATTTCTTTTATCTTGATGGCTATTTAGGTTTTTATTAGATTCACATCCCTCCTGGCGACCAAAAGAAAACAACCTTCTTCTTCTCATTTTGCACTTACGCATTTCGGAGATTGACCTTCGGGTTAAGCAATGCCCCAGTCACCTTTTAGCGGTGCATGTCCTCTATCTTTTCTGGGTTGACTATGATTGTGATGAAGGTGTTCATGGATCATTTCTTCATTTATGGAGAAATGTTTGACTCTTGCCTTGAACATTTATCTCTTGCTCTAGAAAAGTTTGAGGAAGCAACTTGGTTTTAAATTGGGAAAAAATGTCACTATATGGTGACAGAAGGGATTGGCTTAGGACATCAAATTAGCAACCATGGCATAGAAGTTGATAGAGCTAAGATCGAGGTCATATACACACTTTCAAACCCTTCTTCTATAAAGGGAAATCATTCCTTCCTTGGGCATGCAGGGTTTTATCGACGATTTATCAGTCATTTTTTCAAAAATCACCAAACCCCTAACCAACCTCCTCCAAAAAGATAGCCATTTTGTTTTTGACAAATCTTGCATGGCTATTTTTTTGTTTTAAAGATGCCCTCACTTCCACTCCCATCATTAGGGCCCCTGATTGGTGCTTGCCTTTTGAATTGATGTGTGATGCTAGTGATTTTTCTATTGGTGCTATTCTTCGACATAGTGTTGACAAAAATCACCATATGATTTACTAGGCATCCAAAACTCTAGACGATGCCCAACAGAATTACACTAGCACAGAGAAGGAAATGTTACCCATAGACTATGTGTTTGACAAGTTTAATTCTTACTTAGTAGGGTCCAAGGTGATTGTTTACATGGACCATGCGGCCATTAGATATTGGATGACCAAAATGGATGCCAAACCTCATCTTCTTCATTGGATCCTTTTACTTCAGGAGATTGATTTAGAAATCCTTGACCAGAAAGGTTGGGAGAATGTAGTATATGATCATCTCATACGCCTTGACTTCTTTGATAATGATGATATTCCCATCAATGATTCCCATCCTGATGATAAGTTTCTCAAAATGAAATCTCAATATCCTTGGTTCATAGATTATGTCAATTTTCTTGTTGTACGTGTCCTACATCCTGAATACAAAGGACACACTAAGGAAAAAAAATTGCATGATGTCAAAAAGTATTACTAGGATGATCCTTATATTTTTAGATTTTGCATGGATGACCTTTACCATAGGTGTGTTAGTGAGGAAGAGGCCAATGACATACTCGACCAATGTCACTCTCGCACCACCGGGGGGCACATGAGTTTTCAGAAAACCACTAGAAAATTTCTTCAATATGGTATTTTCTAGCTAAGCTTATTCAAAGATGCTTACGAATTTGTCTTATCTTGTGATTAGTGCCAAAGGCCTAGAAAATTTCTATGCCCATAACCTCTTGGCAAGAGATATAGGTTTTTTACGTTTGGGGAGTGGATTATATGGGACCCTTTCCTTCCTATTATGGGCACAGATATACCCTTATGGTTGTAGAGTATGTATCCAAATTGGTCAAAGCCATCCCCATTAAAACTTGTGACTCCAAACCGGTAAAGAAGCCTTTCGAAGATATCATTTTTCCTAGATTTAGGGTACCATGTGCCATAGTATCTGATGGTGGCTCCCATTTCTTAGAAAAAAGTTTTGAATCCTTATTGAAATGATATGGAGTCCTCACAAGGTTACCGCTACTTACCACCCTCAAACTAGTAGTCAAGTTGAGGTTTCAAATTGAGAAATCAAGTCCATCCTAGAGAAAATTGTCAATCGCACTAGGACAAATTAGTCTTTGAAAATTAATGATGCCTTGTGGTCATACAGAATTGCCTGCAAAACACCTATAGGCACCATGTCTTTTAGTTTCATTTATGGCAAATCTTTTCGTCTACCCACAGAGTTGGAACACAAGGCTAGATAGGCCATCAAAACTTTAAATTTTCACTTATTTGTAGTAGGAGAAAACCATTTTGTTCAAATGTAGGAATTAGAAGAGCTCAGAATGACTACTTATGAGAATGCCAGGATCTACAAAAATATAACCAAATTGTGACATGATGGTCATATTAAACAGAAGGATATTTGGGAAGGTGATCAGGTCCTTATTTATAACTCTAGGTTAAAACTTTTTCCTCAAAAAAATCAAATCTAGATTGTATGGACCATATGTTGTTAAGCGTGCCTATCCACATGGCACCTTTCTACTTTAGAACAAAGTGCTAGGCGGTTTTGAGGTTAATGGTCATAGGATTAAATGTTACATTACTGTTGAGGACAATGTGGCATATGAGGCTCATCATGTCTCATAACTTGAAGATCTTAACTTCAAAGGTCTTCAGCCCTCTCCCAATCCTAAGCCGAAATCAGCTCGATGATATTTTCGTGTCGGGCCTCTGACGTAAAAACTAGGTGCAACTCAATTTTTACTTATTATACAATTACTCTTAAATTTTTTAGCTATCCTTTGTTGTTTCTAATTTCAATTTGATCAAAAAAAACTTCCACTTGTCTTGTTGTATGCAAGACATCCACACCAGGAGAAACGATCGTTTCGGTAAACGAGACGATCATCTGAAATAGTAAGGAGATTCTTGTTTATAGAGGATGTTCAAAATTCAAATTTTAAATGCCACTCACAATAAAGTCAACTAGTCATTTGGGCCAAACAAAACAATCAGTTCTCTTACCAAACGACGCATTCAATCGAAGAATTAAAAAACAAGGTTGTGTTGGGAAGCCAAACGCCAACCCCCCTCAAACTATCAACTGATTGGTTGGCTCTTCCCAAATTCTTGGTTCAGACATTCAAGTTGTTCTATAAAACCAGGCACTCAGGGATGACTACTAAAACCTACAAGTGTACCTCCTCCTTTCCCTTCTAAAAATCTAGCAGCCACCACTTCTTCAGCCCAGACAGCCACCTCGCTCTCAGCCGAGTGCCACCCAGTCAACCTCCCACTTCACCGCCAACACGCCCATTGAAGGCTAACCACAATTTATCCGTCCTCCCTCTTCTACCTCACTTCCTTCACCAACCATCACTCGATGGTGATATCAAGATCAGCAGTCGTCGACCTCCAACTCTAGTCGATAGTTGGTCAGCCAACTGGTCATTTCAAGGCCAACCACCGATCCCACCTCTTCTACTGACACTTCGGTAGTCGAAAATCACTAATCTATTCACCCCTATTCTACGAGCTAGAAAAGCATCTAATCGCCAAGATGCTCATCGACATCCATCCATCACCACTTTCTTCCACCACTTCTTCCCTCTTCTATGAGATCCAGTGTTCACTATTCACGGGTGAGATGACCGGTCTGGAAATCCAACTAAGCATCTTGTTAAGTACATACAACACACTTCACTAAACCATCTGCTGTCTCTCCTGATGAAACAATCATCTCGACATACGAGACGTCCGTCTGAGCCTTCCAGCAGCACAACTGTTGGTATGTATGCCCATAGAGAAAGTCATCTGATGATTGTAATGGGATACTTTGTAAATGATTTGAATAATAAAGGCAATTTCCGATCTATATGTTTTAACTGTTTCAGAGATGATAGTGTAACCTAATAGATGTCTAATGAATTGTTTACTCGATGACGTATGCTTTTAGGTTCAAGACCTAAACGATGAGATCATACGGATGTTAAGAGTATACATTCTTGTTTAGTCCCTAGTCAGTTGTTATTGTGGAAATAACCATAGAGATCAATAACACTAAATACTAGATTGTGTTTTGGTTGATGACAGAATCTCATTAGTCATGATATAGTGATATCAAACCAAGCACATAGGTACTTGTTAGAGAACAAGTGTATCGGACAGACCCACCGTGAGAGTGACACATGGAACCATGATTTGGTAGTCACAGACATCTCTCACAGTGATGGTGGTGAATGTGATTCTTTGACCTGAAATCACTACACTGAAAACAAGTCGTTGGGTACACTTTGACATCATTAAACGCAGTCCTAAAACATGGGTTGTTATAAAGGTGATGATTGGGTGACTTTGACACATGGGACTTTTGAGGGGTGAGTGATAGATATGGGATTTGTCCCTCCTAAGGGATTTTGATGTCCATGGCCACTTGATGAGTAGGATTGAGAAAGGCATGTGCATGTATGTGTGAATCAATATGACACTTTGGTTGTTTTGTATACCATTAATAATGATTTGAAAATTTTACACCCACTCCAAGCATACCTTTGAATTGTGTTTGGACTGGAGGTTCTATTGTTCAAATTTTTATTGAGGAGGTGGTTTCACATCTTTTCAACATGGTATCAGAGATCATGGTAGTTGAAATCTGACTATTTCAATTTTGTCTCTCCAATAGAACCCTTTACTTTGCTAAATTATCTTTAGGTGAGATGTTCACCCTAGATTTGATCTTTTGATGTAATAAGGTTTGAATAGGTTATAAGGAAGTGGTTGTATAAGAAGATCTCCATATGGAAATATCATGATTTGTTTTTTGCTTTGATTATGAGCCCTAATTTTAGTTTTCAATTGCAAAAGTTTTCACAACAAATTATTTCTCATATAATAGTATATGTACAAAAATAATGTTTTCCCTGGATTTTATCAAAGTTTTCTTGAACTAAGTCACAATGAAGAGAAACACTAGTTTGAGTAGAATCTAACCCTAGTTTTGACTTTGGAGTTGTGACTAGGTTTGATTTAATAGTGTAGTTGACATACCCTATGACTTGTGGATGCTCATGTAGGGTTGATAGGTTAGAGACACAAGGACCTAAAACTCAACCCTAAGTTGGTTCTGACCTTTAGATGGATACATGGATAACATAAATCTCTAAAACTTTCATAACTAAAAGAGATGTAGGTAGACCTAAAAGTTGATTAGTATGACTTGCTAGGTCGAACCTTTTAAGGGGTGGAGAGTAGTTGGATGTTGGATGTTTGGATCAATAGATTTTGAGGACGAAATTTTTTTTAAGGGTGGAGTGAGGTAACATATCGAATCTTGAACCCCACCCTAGAAGTTTGACCTTTTGGACATAGCCAAACAAGGTTGAGGTTAGGCTTAATAGATGTTCCCACTGTGAATTAATGCATGTAAAATCACCCTAATAAACCAAATTGAATGCATAATTAAGATAATGGGACACTAATGGGCCATATGACATATCTCATCAAACAAAAATCCCAAATGTGAATCTAAGTTTAAAATCATTTCCTTGGATTCCAATTACCTTAGGAGTCAAGTTTCACATTATTCACATAATCATAATTCATTTAATTCAAATTGGAAAAGAAGATGTGAAGTTTTTCCACAAAATATCAAAGAAAATAATAAATTACTCTAAAAGAGGAAAATAATCTTAGATTCATAATCTACATAGTAGTATAGCCTTTGGGTGAATTTTTATCCAATTTGGAGAAAGTTTTCTTAAAAGGTGAAATAAGGAAAGAGAGTGTGTAGAACCTTCAAAATATTAAATAAATATAAAAACAACTCCAATATTTTAAATTGATGGAAAATTTGTATCCAACACATTAAATATGACTTGTGGGTCAAGTTTCATAAAATTTGGGTAATCCTAATGCCATTAATGAAAGAGGAAAGAGAAAATGAGGTTTGATCTATTTAACCCATTAAAAGTTTCCAAAAGGTAAAACTAAGTGCATAATCAAAATATGCATGCTTTAATTAGTCTCTATCCAAAATTTCACCTAATTTGGAATTTGTTTGCACCCTCTATTGAGGAGAGAGAAAAGATTAAATAAATACATGTGCCACTTTATTCTAATTTTGTTGGGAATTGATTATATGTGTCACGTTGTTTCCCATTTTAGTTGGCAGAACTCAAATTTATTTCTCCATCACATCACGATCCTACATTGGTTTGCTTTTCTCCTACCCTAAGCCTTTCTTCATTGTTTTCCTTTTCTGTGCGATCTAGGAACCGTTTTCCCCCACTCTTCTTCTTTGATTTCTTCCTCCACTCCTCACCTTTCTTCCCAATTCCTTCTCCCTCACCTTCATCACCCTTCCCTGAACCCACATGTATATATATTAGGTTTTTTCATTTCCCTACCATCTCCACAATCTGGTCCTCTTTTCACCTATTTCTCCCCTGTCCTTCCTACCCTTCACGTCTCCCCACTTCTTTGGTTCATCGAACCACCTCCCAATGGTCTCAAAACCTCTGTCGAGGTGCCTAGTCTATTAGGCCCTTGCTGGTTTGGCCCCTTCAAACTCCACATATGGTTTCCCTACTCCATACCCTTTCACCTACTGCTCGTGTGTCGACCCTATGTCTTGGATCGTCGGGACCCTCAAAGACAGTGGGTTATGCATTGTGGTGGTCCTGCAAAGTCATTGTCTCCTACAATTCGGGTTTGAGGTGAGTCATTGAGGTTTCCCCAATTTTGCTCAATCAAACTGCCTCTCAGAGCAGTAGTCATGGCATACAAAGCTTTGGGGGAGATGAACCCTACCAAACTTACGCTTTAACCCTCTCGTCTTCTTCGCTTTTCATTTTTTTGTTGAGGGTAAAACTGTCTTTCCGCACGTTGTTCTTTTCTTCCCTCGTGTGAGCTCTTGCACCTCGCTGGTGGTGGGCCCAGACCACTTGGCTACCAATGGGCCATCCACCTCGGCCCCTCTTTCTATCTCTCTTTCTTTCTTGCAATCAGACGCTGACATGGATTTTTCTTGATTTCTCATTGGTTAGAAACTGAAAAATCAATAACTAACTATTTACTAATTAGAAAAATAAGTATAAATAGTCACTGGATTCATAAAAAATAAGGGCTATCTAATGGTACTAGTTTTATTTCTCAAATCTAATCTTGAGAATATGTGATTTTAATGAATTTACCTAAATATATAACAACTTACAAAATTCATAACTAGATATATATAATTCAGAAAAATGTAATAAAATATGTTTTGGACTCATACAAATATAACCTAAAATATGGCATGGTTTTAATAACCTAATTCACCAATAATAAAAAGGTGATTCTTAGGGTTTTGAATAAGTAATGGAAACCTAACACTAATTCCACCTAATTGCTTCATAGGTTCTTTGGAGGCCTAGGTTTGGACCTAGATTGTGGTTTAGATAGAATAGACTCTGAAGTTGAGGTATGTTGTGTCCCCTACTCCTCAATGTTGAGCATTTCACCTATCTTATCAGTCTTTTGACTTTAGCCTACACATATGTCTATGCTCATGATATGGTGGTTCATGTGAACTATCTTACTTGTTATGGACTTGGATATTCTCTTAATAACTTTCTTGTTCCTTGGTGCATGTTGGTCTTATATAATGATATGTGCCCACTTTGAAGTGGACGTTTATATTTTTGTGTTGTCCATTGTGTGATGGCAACATTGTATAATTTTGACTATATTGCTTACTTGCCTATATATTTTACATGTTATGTGACTCAGTAGCACTAGAGTAGTGTAATTACATTGGTTTTTGGGTGTGTGCCCTTTTTGCTTATGGGATGGTGGCGGTGGTGCCCCATACCCGAGTTTCAAGGATGTGAAGCCTTGGCTCAAGTTTTATATATATTGGGAGTTTGGAAGAGTGTCATTCTCTATCAGGTTTTTAAGGATGTGAAGCCTTGTCTGCCATTGTTATTTATATTGTTCTAGGGTTATGTTTATCGCACAAACATGCAAGATATTGGTTGTCGATGTGTGCCCTACTTGTGCTGCATTTCCCACCATGGTAGTGGTTGTATAAATGACATGATCTTTTTATTCTGTTTTATGGAAAGTATCATTCTTATTGTAATTCATTTCTCTTGATACCCATTTTGGTGGTACTTTTCTCTTCTTGCGGGGGTATGCTTCGAACCCTAGGTGAAGGATATGGAGGATCTGGCCTTAAGACCTAGACGTAGATTGAGAAGTTAAAGCTTGAAGACAATCTTGAGGTGGTTTAGATTTCCTCTACATGGATCCTTATGATGTGCCTTTACATGTAAGTTTAAGATGTTACCTTGTTTTATAAATTGAATATAGTCAATTTTTTTATTCTGCTGCTACACTTTGGTTGTTTGGTATACCATGAATAAAGATTTGAAAATTTTACACCCACTCTAAGCATACCTTTGAAGTGTGTTTGGACTGGAAGTTCTATTGTTCAAGTTTTTAGTAAGGAGGTGGTTTCACTTCTTTACAACCCCCCCCCTTATGTTTTTATTTTTGCATTTTTTTTCCTTTATTTGTTTTGCATGTAGTTTCTTTACTTCATGGACTTTATCTAGTAGGACATGCCTTTATTTTCCTTAGTTTGCAAAATGGCCCTTATCTAGTGGGCCAATATGAGTAGATATCTATCATGGTACTCCTATTTTGCAAAAACTTTTACAAATTTCCATGTCTGAAACCACCATGTCACCCAGGACCCCAAACTAGCATCACACCTTGAAAAAGTTAGCAAGTCGTATGGAATCAATCAGAATTAAACATATTTTTTCTCTACATTTAATAGTGGATTAACTTGTCATAAATCTCATATAATGTGACAGATAGGAAAACACTATTTGATGCAATGACATGCTAACAAAAAAGTGAATTTTATAAGTACAGGAACAATCCTCCCTCCTTTTCTCTCAAAATAAAGCAAAAAATAACCTCCAAACATAATCAACTTTGAGGTGGCATGCGTGTTGCATCAAAATTTCCATACCCATCAAAAGGGGTGTACCATCAAAACATGCCAAAGAGCACATGAAAAAAATTGTGACCATTGTAGCCATAGGTCCATAAATTAATATATCCCAAGTCAAATAGAGGAGGGGTTGTCTTCTCCCGCACCCCTTCCTCCTGTTCATGTGCAGCAACTCATGAAAAATAAAAATAAAATGAGAGTGTCAAAGAAGAAGGTGAAGCATGTTTTGCTACAAAATCTTGATTTAGAAACTAGATATGATATTTATTTTAATAGGGAATATAGAATTTAGTGTTATTTGGTTCTAGGAGAATGGGTTGCTTGGTCAAATTTGGAGGTAAGGAATAAAGTGATGTTATGAGGGTGATGATATGCATTGCTAGTATAAATTGGATTTATTTGTGATTTTATTTTCTTGAGGACAAGAAAAGATTTAAGTCTGGGGTATTTTGATGAATGTATATTCATTTCTCTTTTTACATATATTTTGCACTCATTTTGAATAGAACATCTCTTTTTTATTAATTTCCTAGGTTAAATTGTAATTTACCAACTTTTCGATTAAATGTGCAAATATTTATCTTTTCCTTCACATTTTTCTAGGTTTTACATTCAATTGCAAAATCCTAATCGATCGGTTTGCCCTACCAGATGGTCATATCATGTGCAGAGAGCTCCACATCTTAGAGGCAGATAGCCATTTTGGTCCTCGACTCAACCTTCACTAAAGGAGTTCGACTGAAGCATTCCACTCACCAGGTGCATGTCTCAGAAGTGTTGTACAATCGGCCCAAATACCCAGACGGGCATCTCAATATGACTTCAAGACCAAGTGAGACTTGGGGGGTGCCACTCATGTTTGGGTTTCAACCCACGGCTTCATGCACACACATCCCAACTGGCCCTCTTAGTTCCCAGACGACCAGTTCATAGATTTCTTCATGGCCAAGGATTGATTCAAAGGCGCTGCCACATTCTCAATTAGGATTTTGACCACTTCTCCTTCAGCCATGCTACGTCACTTCCGAGCTATCCGGTTCGGCTAGCGAGATGGTCGGTTAATGGTGGGTGGATAGTAAAATCAGCAGCCACCTCTCCATCTTTTCTTCTCCTCCACCTTTAGGGTTTCTACCCCTCCTTCCCCTTTAAAAGGAGGGGATACTCCACAAAGAAGTGGACCCTACTTTTTGTTCTTGTACCTTTACTTTGAGCATAGTTGTTTTAATTTTTGTATTGTAATCTTCCATTTCTTTAATAAAGTAGTAATCGTTCTGGAGATTTTGTTCTCATTCTTTTATGTTCGTGTTCTTCATTGACAACAAGGAATGAATAACAATGACCATTTCATAGTCACTAGGCAGAATCCTCAGATTCTTTCTTTCCTAGTCTATGGCCTCCCTACTTTCTTCCTTCATTCTCCCTTCAATTTCCATGGCTAGAGATTAGTTTTCCTATCGAGGTGAGGGGAGTATCCTCTTATCCAAGTGTTAACTTAGATCTAAGTTTCATTTGAATACATTAGATAGATGGCATTTAGTTTCAAAATCGTCAATTTTAACGAAGTGAACTCTTATTTTTATTGTGTGTTAACCTTGGAGGATGTGACTATGGAAACCAAAATTTAGAATGACTAAACCAATCACATGGGGATATGGATGAGATCTCAAAAAATTCTCTATTAGGATGATGTACTAGGATCAATGAATGTCAGGAACAATGAATTCACGTGGTGTTCATTTTTTGTGATTCATTTATGAATGTTTTGCATGCCTTCTTCTATCTTGCTTTTTGTATGACTTCTTTGATCTTGTTTCACTTTGACTATGGTGGTGAAACCCATAAGCCTCGATACCTTTCCCATTTGATTTAATCTTATTTTCTTTAATCGCTTGTTTCCAATCACCTTCTTTCGTTAGTTGCAATTTTTTTGTTGCTCTTAGATCATTCTCCTTGTTATTGTGCTAACCATTTCATTGTTTCATTGTTCTTAGCATAATATTTCCTTTCCGTTGCCTTAGTGTAACTTTTAATTTATTGCAACTTTATTTTTATTAGTGTAGTCAACCCCCAGCCAAACAACAATATTTTTCCTTCCTGCTCAAATATTCAAAAACCTACCAAAATGAAATAAAGTTCAAAAGTAAAATTGGGATTCAAGAATTCAATCTTGAAAAGTTGTCCTATGGGATCGACCCTTCTATACCCGCCTTAATTAGTAAGAAATAAAAAGTTAAACTCTAGGATAATTTATCTTAGTGAGCTGGTGTGTAAAACGACATGTATTAATAAGAAGGTGATGGAAGATGTATAGAAAAATATTGTTCTTTGTTCAACTCATTTTTCTAAATTTAAGCACATTGGGAGTATCATACATTGGGTCAACTAATTCTAAATTATGCTAAATCAAGAAATTTGTCAAGTCAATATATAACTTTAGATAAGGAAGCATTATTTTTTAATTATATCACACAACTAAGGCTTGCCATCTATTCCAAGGAATGGTGTCAATGTAGATCAAAGGTTACAAGATAATTTCTATCAGTGGCAAATTTATAATTATATTATGGAAGAATTTACATCATTCAAGGGGATATATATATATATAGGCATATCATCATGGCTAACTAGATAAAGGCCTAGCCAACTAGATAAGAGCCAAAGCTAAAGGAAATTTTTGAAAAAACAAATTATGAAAAATAAAAAACTAAACTACATAACATAATGAAAACTACAAGAAATTTAAAATTTACTGGGTGAAATGAGTATGTACCACCCATCTCCACCCCGAACATATTGCTCATCTCGATAAAAACTTAAATCTAGAATTGAGGGAAGAGAAGGGAAAAGATCACCAGGGGGACCTAGTAGTTCAAAGGATGTCCATATGAATGGAATATGTATGAGGTGTGGGACCTTGATTGTTGGAGCTATAATGTTCCCAATGATTTGGGGGATGTGGAAGCTTAATGGGTCATTCATATTTATTTTCACCTCACAGTCCCTCTGATAGGATCCTTTTAGTAGTGAGGGAAGTTTTGGGGATGAATGTGAATTGGGTGGGGGGGTTGATGGGTGCCTAAGTAACACATTTAATGTTGGAAGTGCAAATTTGGGCGGAGGATCATGCTCTAGTTTTCCTTTGTCACATTGATATGCATGTAGGAGAATTGGTGTTGATATGAGAGGAACAACATGATTTTAATTAGCATCATAAGTATTTTTTCTCTCCTAAAAAACCATGAAATCAACATTGGAATAAGTAGGTTTCATTATTGATATAGCATGCAACTCTATTTCCTCTATGCAATATGTTCCCAAGGGTTCAGGAAGGGTAAAAATGGTGATATCATCTTTGCAAACAACAAAAGGGGGCATGTGGTGTAATGACCCCGCTTCCCGATAACCCCCAATCAAGGGAGACCATGAGGTTAGAGGCATTATCCCAAAATCCAGGATCAATGGTTTTGCAAATAATCAGAAATAATTATCAAATTCTACTAAACTAAACTGGAAATCTGGAATAAAATTAAACTTCTACAAACCTTGTCAAAATAGGATCTAAGACTTATATTCTCAGTAGAAATCTAAATGTCTAATCCTCCCTGGAATAGTTCACTTTATCTTCACTGGTTTCATTTTACTATTTGTCCATTTTCAGATAATACCTAAAACGCCGACAAATAAAACATCGGTTAGCATAAATGAATATGTCAGGATGTGGGCACAAACAAAACATTGCACATAAGATCTAACAATATAATCATATCAATTAGTTGTTAACAATACAAAATTATGATTTCAGTATGACTCCTCAACTACTTTTACCACCTCTGGGATACCCTCTCTAGGGTTAAGTCCTTGCAAGTGACTTTAAGTCTACCTGCTCCATCCTAAGCTTGGTACCTGGGGTCGCCTCTCTGGGTGCCCTATGGTCTTCCCTCTGGGTCTTGACCAACTTGACCTTCCCTCCACAGCTTGGTCCATTATCTTACATCCAGAGGGGTATGTTGGTTCGAGTGAGTCACACACATATATAAATTGTGATAATCATATTCACTTTAAGGATTGCAGTAATGAAACATCTAAGCAGTTTAATTTCATTGCAATCGATAAAGCCTCAGGAAATGCCGAAAAACATAAAGCATGTACTCATAATTAACCACATACCTGATTTGAAGCCTCAAACATAAACAAGATATCCAAATCCAACTAGATGTCCAATCAAGCAAGCCAATCAATTAAGCAAGCAAACATTGATCCTGAAACCGTGTATAACACCTAGTTGTTACCATCTCATCCCAAACAACTCTTTATTGACTTGGGATACTTTTCTGTTGGCTAAATGGACATCTATAAAATCCCTTTGTTTTGATTATGACAAACATTTCATTCTTATTAATCTAACGAGCTACTTGAGTGTGCAGGATGAAAAAGCAACAAGGGAAAATCTACAAGCTTACATATTTACATTTTCATGCAATGTAATCACTATTGTAAAAACTTGTACAAAAATATAATGTACAAGTACTTAGAATTGCATGTAAATCAAGCGTTAGATTCTCCCTAGCTAAACACCACAGTTAGACAAGTCATCCCATTCAAATAGGATTATTTTTGCACACTCACACACATAATTAGTGCCTAAATTGAAACCTTGAAACAGGATCAATCTCGGTCGACAAACCCCTCGACCGAGACACTCTCGGTCGACAATCTTCTCGACCGAGAAAGATCCAAAGTAGCCGTTAGACACAACAGACAAGTTAGTTGGCAGTTGAAGAAAGACGTTGCAAATCACTTGTTCCAGAGAGCCTGTCGGTGACAAAAGTTCGACCGAGTAGGTGTCTCGGTCGACCATTTGTCGACCGAGATGGTCTCTGACAACAACTGCAGAATAAATTAATTAGCCATTGTTAAAGCAACAACTTTGTACCTAACGGCTAGTTAAGCACTTAGAAACCCCTAGAAGTTGTCTAGAACGTCCTTAAGCATCCTTAGGCCATTCCTATAAATAGGACAAGCCATAGGACACTCAAAACTCACTTGTTACACTTGAGAAATACTTGAGCATACTTGAGCAATCTGTTGCAAGCAATTTGAGCATTGTGATCATTGGCCTACTTTCTCCTTAGCTCAAATTCGTGTCCTATAGGCTAGCATCTCCTTACTACAGCACTTACACTTCTACACTCATTGGTTAGGAGATCAGTACGCTTGATATAGGCAAATCAAGCCTTGTGCTTAAAAGGATAAGTTGTAATTTCTATTTCCTTTCTTCTTCCTTTTTATCCTTTGTATTCTCCTTACTACTCCTAGGGTTGGAGGTTGCGGATTGGAGAGAGTTTGACTTCTCAGGTGGAGAAGGGGACTTCAAGCTACTTCAAGAAGGCTATCGCACGGGAAGCTACTTCAAGAAGGCTATTGCAACGGGAAGCTACTTCAAGAGGAAGGCTGCTTCAAGGTGGTGCAATTACTTCTAGGTGAAGGCTGCTTCAAGGTTGGGCGATTACTTCTAGGTGAAGGCTGCTTGAAGGGTTTAGGAAAAGAAATTATATTTTATGTAAAATCCTTGCGAGGTAATATAATAAATTTCTTTTCAAATCCCGGTTGGGTAAGCAACCGGGTAGTGGACTGACTTCCTTAGTATTTGCTAAGGTTGGAACCACTCTAAACTCTTGTCTTCTTGTCCAATATCTTTGTGATTTATTGTTTGAGTTAATTAATTATTAAAATCTTTATAAAACTCTATTCACCCCCCCTCTAGTAGTTTTCAGTTGGTATCGGAGTGAGGCTTCAAGGAACCCTAACAAGGTCTTGAAGAAATGGGTGACGGAGTGCTCAACAACCTCAACATTGAAGGGACACTTGTTGCTAGGCCTCCAGCGTTCGATGGAACAAACTACCAATATTGGAAGAGAAGGATGCAATTCTACTTCCAAGGAATCAACTGGGATCTATGGAGAATGGTGTCTACTCCATATATGCTCCCTCAAAATGAATTTGCGGAATGGGATGCAAACACGGTAAAGCTGGCCCAAATGAATGCAAAAGCTGTAAGTATCTTATATTGTTCTATTTCGGTAGGAGAATTCAATAGAATATCAAATTGTGATACAGCTTATGATATTTGGCATAGACTGTCCATAACCTATGAACGTACAGTCCAAGTCAAAAATTCCAAAATTAGCTTGCTTAAAACGAAGCTTGAACATTTTCGTATGGATCCTAATGAATCTATTAGTGAAATGTTTTCAAAATTCTCTACCATTGTTAATGGTTTAAGTGCTCTAGGAAAACCTGTCCTTGAGGAAGATCAGGTATCAAAAATCCTTCGATCACTTCCTCCAAAATACAAGCCAAAGGTGACAGCCATTGAAGAAGCAAACGACCTCACTCGACTCAAAATGGAGCAACTCATCGGCAATTTAGAAGCTCATGAGGCAGATCTAGAAGAGGAAGAAAGAAGAGAACGTGAACATCAAAGTGGGAAGAAGAAGGATGTGGCTCTCAAAGCTTCAAAAATCGTCACACAAGAAAGTGAGGAGTCAAGTGAAGAAGAAGGAGAAGAAGCCTTGATTGTCAACGGTAAGAAATATAAAAGGTTTAAATCTAACAAAATTTCTAGTTCTTCTACCCCTCCCAGGTGCTTTGAATGTGGGAAGAAAGGGCATCTCAAAAATGAATGTCCCAAAACAAAGAAGGGAAAGAAAAGCTCACACAAGAAGAAAGGAGAAAAAGCCTATAAATCTGCATGGGATGAGTCAAGTGAGAGTGAAAGTGGAGAAGAGGTGGAATGTTTAATGGCAAGAGAAGACAATGAAGACTCTCAAGAGGAATGGGTGGTTGACAGTGGATGTTCCAAATATATGACCGGAAACAAGGATGCATTCCAAACTTTTGAAGAAAAGAAAAGTGGAACAGTCACTTTTGGAGACAACGGTAAGGGAAAAATCGTTGGAATAGGTAATGTTGGTACAAACCTCGAAATTAAGAATGTTCTACTTGTTGATGGTTTGCACCATAACTTGATAAGTGTTAGTCAATTATGCGATAGTGGTTATGATGTGTTATTTAACAAAACCTGCTGCAAATTATTAATAGAAAATACTACAAATGTTGTTTATGAAGGAAATAGAGTTGGAAATCTTTATATTCTTAAACCTAACTCTATGAAAACAGTAGTGGGAAAATGCTTGCTTGCAAATGACAATACCTTACAAATATGGCATAAAAAGCTAGGACATGCTAGTTCACATGTTATCAAAAAGTTAGTGAAATATGATCTTGTTCGTGGATTGCCTACTTTATCTTTTGATCAAGTTGAAAATTGTGAACCATGCACAATGGGAAAGCAAACCAAAACATCTTTCAAATCAAAACATGTACTTAGCACCAGTAGATCATTAGAATTAATTCATATGGATTTATTTGGACCAATGAGGACACAATCAATCGGTGGTAAGAGATACTGTTTTGTTATCGTTGATGATTATAGTAGATATACATGGGTACATTTTATTGCAACTAAAGATGATACTATTCAAATTTGATTCTAAATCACACAAAGCATTCTTTTTGGGATATTCCACTTCTAGCAAAGCTTTTAGAGTATATAACACTATCTCTAGAAAAGCTGAGGAATCCATTCATGTTTCTTTTCATGAGGAGTCAAAATCTGAAAATCTAGAAATTACTTATCTCACTAATCAATTCGAAAATTTAACCATACCAAATGATAATGAAAAAGCTACTACATCCAATCCCCAAGTTGAAACACAACCTACACCTAGACTTATCAAGGATCATCCCCAAGAACTGATTATTGGAGATCCAAATGATAAAGTCAAAACTAGGTCTTCCTTCAAAGATGTAGCAAACATGGCCTTTGTTTCTATCATTGAACCTAAAAAGATATCTGAAGCTCTTAAGGATGATTATTGGATAATAGCCATGAAAAAAGAATTGAATCAATTCACTAAAAATGATGTATGGGATTTAGTTCCTAAACCACAAGATAAAACCATAATAGGAACTAAATGGGTTTTTAGGAACAAGCTAAATGAGTCAGGAGAAGTAATAAGGAATAAAGCTCGGTTAGTAGCACAAGGATATAATCAACAAGAAGGAATAGATTTTGATGAAACATATGCACCCGTAGCTAGACTTGAAGCTATTAGGATGTTACTAGCTATTGCTGCCCATAAAAACATTAAGCTCTATCAAATGGATGTCAAAAGTGCATTTCTAAATGGCATTATTCAAGAAGAAGTTTATGTTGCCCAACCACCTGGCTTTGAAATACCGGAAAAAGGTGACTATGTTTATAAACTTAAGAAAGCACTTTATGGTTTAAAACAAGCACCTAGAAATTGGTATGAAAGGCTCAAAACATATATTTTTGATAATGGTTTTTCTATTGGAAATTCAAATTCTACTTTATTTTTCAAAATATATACATCTGATTTCCTAGTTGTGCAAATATATGTTGATGACATTATTTTTGGAGCTTCAAATGATTCATTGTGCACACAATTTAGTGATATTATGCAAAAAAAATTTGAAATGAGCCTCATGGGTGAACTAACTTTCTTTCTTAGTTTTCAAATTAAGCAAACACCGGCAGGAATTTTCATAAGCCAAGAAAAATATACTAAAGAACTCTTAAAACATTTTGGAATGGATCAATGCAAACATGCTACTACTCCTATGGCTACTTCTGTCAAAATTGATAAGGATGAAAATGGGGAACCTATTGATGATTCCTTATATAGAGCCATGATTGGTAGTTTGCTTTACTTAACGGCTTCTAGACCGGACATTATGTTTTCTGTTGGTCTGTGTGCTCGATTTCAATCACAACCTATGCATTCTCATTTTCTAGCGGTTAAACGAATTCTTCGTTACCTAGCCGGTACTACCTGCTTTGGTTTATGGTATCCAAAAGGACAATCCTTGGATTTCAAAGCTTATACTGATGCAGATTATGCTGGTTGTCGACTTGATCGCAAGAGTACTAGTGGTGGTTGTTTCTTATTAGGGAGAGCTTTAGTATCTTGGTTTAGCAAGAAACAAAATACGGTTGCCCTATCTACAACTGAAGCTGAATATATGGCAGCTGGGTCTTGTTGTGCTCAAGTGCTTTATATGCAACAAGTGTTAAGCGATTATGGTTTTAATCTTTCATCTACGCCTATTTTTTCTGACAACACAAGCGCCATAAACTTAGCACACAATCCTATTTTACACAGCCGAGCTAAACATATTGAAATCCGTCATCATTTTTTAAGGGATCACATCTCCAAAAATCATGTTTCCCTTCATCATGTTGATACGGAAGATCAATTGGCTGATATTTTTACAAAACCGCTTCCACTAGATCAATTTAACAACATTAGGAAGCAATTGCTTATCACTCCTTTGGAGGATGTTTTCTTTGATATTTGTGCTACTTAAACAAAAACTCTTGTTTACATTTTTTGGCTTTTAAATGGACATCTTTTTCATTAGATTTGATGGGATATCTAATTAAGGGGGAGTTTTTATTCTTAACGGTTATCTTTTTGAAATGACAAAGGGGGAGAGATAAATATAAAATTAACATTTAGTCAAACTCAATTAATGAGTTTCATAAATAAACTCTTGGCTTTACATTGAAAGTTGCTATATTCCTAAATGATATGGATTTCATGTTCCATAATTCATGGGGAATAATAAGCACACATTTTATACACAAGAGAAAATTCTACAAAAGGTAATCTAAAGGTATGAAACTCATATGTTTTATATTTCTTTTATTTATATTTTGGAAATGTTTGTCATCTTCAAAAAGGGGGAGATTGTTGGCTAAATGGACATCTATAAAATCCCTTTGTTTTGATTATGACAAACATTTCATTCTTATTAATCTAACGAGCTACTTGAGTGTGCAGGATGACAAAGCAACAAGGGAAAATCTACAAGCTTACATATTTACATTTTCATGCAATGTAATCACTATTGTAAAAACTTGTACAAAAATATAATGTACAAGTACTTAGAATTGCATGTAAATCAAGCGTTAGATTCTCCCTAGCTAAACACCACAGTTAGACAAGTCATCCCATTCAAATAGGATTATTTTTGCACACTCACACACATAATTAGTGCCTAAATTGAAACCTTGAAACAGGATCAATCTCGGTCGACAAACCCCTCGACCGAGACACTCTCGGTCGACAATCTTCTCGACCGAGAAAGATCCCAAGTAGCCGTTAGACACAACAGACAAGTTAGTTGGCAGTTGAAGAAATACGTTGCAAATCACTTGTTCCAGAGAGTCTGTCGGTCAATAAAAGTTCGACCGAGTAGGTGTCTCGGTCGACCATTTGTCGACCGAGATGGTCTCTGACAGCAACTGCAGAATAAATTAATTAGCCGTTGTTAAAGCAACAACTTTGTACCTAACGGCTAGTTAAGCACTTAGAAACCCCTAGAAGTTGTCTAGAACGTCCTTAAGCATCCTTAGGCCATTCCTATAAATAGGACAAGCCATAGGACACTCAAAACTCACTTGTTACACTTGAGAAATACTTGAGCATACTTGAGCAATCTGTTGCAAGCAATTTGAGCATTGTGATCATTGGCCTACTTTCTCCTTAGCTCAAATTCGTGTCATATAGGCTAGCATCTCCTTACTACAGCACTTACACTTCTACACTCATTGGTTAGGAGATCAATACGCTTGATATAGGCAAATCAAGCCTTGTGCTTAAAAGGATAAGTTGTAATTTCTATTTCCTTTCTTGTTCCTTTTTATCCTTTGTATTCTCCTTGCTACTCCTAGGGTTGGAGGCTGTGGATTGGAGAGAGTTTGACTTCTCAGGTGGAGAAGGGGACTTCAAGTTACTTCAAGAAGGCTATCGCACGGGAAGCTACTTCAAGAAGGCTATTGCAACGGGAAGCTACTTCAAGAGGAAGGCTGCTTCAAGGTGGTGCAATTACTTCTAGGTGAAGGCTGCTTCAAGGTTGGGCGATTACTTCTAGGTGAAGGCTACTTGAAGGGTTTAGGAAAAGAAATTGTATTTTATGTAAAATCCTTGCGAGGTAATAAAATAAATTTCTTTTCAAATCCCGGTTGGGTAAGCAACCGGGTAGTGGACTGACTTCCTTAGTATTTGCTAAGGTTGGAACCACTCTAAACTCTTGTCTTCTTGTCCAATATCTTTGTGATTGATTGTTTGAGTTAATTAATTATTAAAATCTTTATAAAACTCTATTCACCCCCCCTCTAGTAGTTTTCATTTTCTAGGGTTTCTAAGTCTCATTAGGATGCATTAGGGTTCCTTAGATCAATTTCTCAAACCTTATCCTTTTTAGGTCAACAAACCCTAAAGTAGCTATTCTACTCATAAAAACCCTAATTGTTAAAACTATCCACATTAAGGATATTTTATATTAAAATTGACTTAGGATCGTTACACCTCTATTTATTCATGGATTTGAGCATTTAAAAACTTTAAAATTATTTTCACCTAAATTAAGGTATTTAAGCCCATTAATGCATATTCATGTACATGAACCCTAAATTAAGCCAATTAGGCAAAAAGATTATACCTTTAGATCTAACTACTCCTTTTTATGTCCAAAAAGCTAATATTTGATTAATAACATCAAATTAGTTTCTTAAACTCATTCTTAATAAAAAAATAGGGTTTTGATTCATATAAAGCAATGAAGTTACTAACTTTATGTACTTTTTGAATTGCAAACAGAATTAGGATTCCATAATATTTTTAATGGGTTCCTTGCATTCTCCTGATCAATTTTCATATATATATTGTCTCCGTCTAATTTACCAATCACTAGATACGAGTTTCACAAGATAATTACCTTTTGGCCAATGGTGGCTTGACACATCAGCGAAATTGTTTTTTTTTCAATTCCATAGTTGGGTTAGCTTTTAAATGGAAAGACCTTCCTGCCCCTCCCTCTTCAATGCATTCCAAGGGGCATAGAAATCAAATGACCCGGATCCTTCTTCTTCCTCGCACGCGTCACCTGTCTGCGAACCAGCTCCACCCGACGGTCAATCGTGGGGTTGACTCCTAGAGATGGTGCTCCATTGCGACGAGCAAGAGGACCTTTGCCTCCGCTACATCTTGTCGGGCTCATTGATAGGTTCAAATTGAGCTGTGGTGGCCCCTACTTGGCGGACGGTAAGGGAAAAGCTCCCTGCAGAACACGAGAAGAACACCAAGCCCAGGACGGGTCTCCGCGCCAAATTGGGAGAAGGGAGGAGGGTCAGGAGTTTGTTGGTACCTTGCGAACGTCTGGGCCATCTCAAAGGGTTTTCTTATCCCCCTTATATACTCAAGGCTATGGTATCTTGGCTGATGGCCCAATGAGAATTGGGGAAAACCACAAGGTCCTTTCAAATCTGGCAAAACCCGCTATGAATAGAAGCATTTTCCCCATACGAATCTATTAGAGAGATTTCCAATCTCGCACGCCCACTGGGTTGCAAGAAAATCAAGTGGGAAACTAGCAAAATGGAGCACCAATTTCCTTTCTAGGATGAGGTAGGTGATGAGCATCCACCGTCGAATATCAGATCTGACGGCCTAGATTCCACGTGCCAAGAAAATCATTTCCAATCAAATTTGAAATTCTTGACATTTAAAGATTTCCTGCTCACTTTATGGAATCTGGTAAAAATCATAACTCTCAAACCGTGTATCCAATCGATCCAAAATTTTAAGGGAAAGTCTATAAAGACTTAATATACTTATATTCCAAATTTGAATACGAAACTCAAAATAAATAACTCATTTCCTTCATTTGCAAGTCAGTAACTTAAAAATCATGAATTATGTATAAAAACACATATTTTCTCTCTCCTTTCCTATTTTCTTTATTTTGGTTTTTATAAACATTATAAGGCAAGTGCAGTCGAAACCACTCTATAATGATTCCAACATCCATATTTCCACCTATTTCTTATATTTTCATCATTATCTCAACTTTCCTTCTTAATATTGCTTTATTTGATTTTCATCTCTTTCTTCTCCAATTATCTTTGCAACTTGGATTCCTTGAAACCCAAGAAATCCTAAAGATATGAAATCCATCCTTGAAGGATAATTCTTATCCTTTTAGATGCTTCCACATCTTTCTTTTCTCATTATCTTAGTTATTCCTTTATTAATTGACTCTTTTCCCTTTTTATTTCCTTTTTCTTGTTATAGGGCCTAATAGCCAACAAGGCCCACAAAATCAAACACATAAGGCTATTTATCAAAGAAATTTGTTTAAGGCACATAAATCACACAATTACACAATCATACGTTTATTGAGGAAATTGCATTTCCAACCAAAAGAACTCGAAAATTGGGGTTGTAACATCCTTCCCCTCTTAAGGGAATTTTTCCCTCAAAATTCCACCAAACATACAAACAATTTAGGATAAAACTTTTCCATGTCCATCATTGGCTCCCATGTGGCCTCATCCTCCCCATGGTGCTTCCAAAGAACCTTTATCATCCTATATTCTTACATCTGAGTTCTCTCTCACCTTGGTATCTCATACCCTCGTAGGTGACTCAGGATATGTCACCCTCCCTTGAAGCTCAATAGGTTCAATGCTCAACACATGGCCAGGGTACATCACATAGTGCTCTAGATTGGTCTCATGGAACACATCATTCAACGTATTATCCTGTGGGGTAAGGCTAAACACAAGCATCTGCACCAATCCATCTCAAATGGACCCATGTATCGGGGACTCATCTTAACACATATTCTCCCATAGTGAACTACATGTCAGTCTGCTTCACATCAGCTCACGACTCTTATCACCCATGGGCTTTCATAACCATCACACAATCAAAGTGACTTCATCTGCACGCATTGTGGTCTCTCTGACCTTTATAGGGTCCTCTCAGTGCCATCATCCCAATAAAGAAGTGACTGACACGGCCTCCCTTATAGAGCTTCATGTATCCTAATACTGGCTATGGTGGTTATCATCACGAGTAAACTATTCTAGGGGTAGGAAATACTCCCATGAATCACCCTAAATGAGCACACATGTTCTCATCAAACCCTATAATGTCTGGATCATACTATATTAACTGTTTATCAGCAAGGGGTGATAAGTTGTGCTAAACTTCAAACTAGTATCGAGTTCTTCATGTACCTACTCCCACCACATGGAAGTGAACTTGAGGTCATGCTCAAGAACCTTTGAACTCAGATCATAGTGTAGCTGAACTATCTGTCTCTCATATATAGTTCAATCAGATCTGTCACATTGAGAGTGCTCGCTCTTAGGCAAGGAGTTAGGTCAACTCAATAAGGTGATCTACCATAACCCATATTGTATCATGACCTCTCTTGATCTAGTGGAGACCCACCACACTGTCCATGGTGATCCACTCCCATTCCCTCTTAGGGACTTCTCATTACTCGTAGCAACTCATCGGGTTATTGGTGTTTGTCCTTCGCCCTCTGGCATGTACGACCACTGGGTACATGAAACATTATATCCTTCTTCATCCTAGTTCTTCAAGGTTTACATACAAGCCTTAACCATCTTGGTAGTACCATAGTGTATAGTATACTTAAAATCATGAACAACTTGCATGACATGTTTCGTCAATGTTGACTCCTCAGAAACCCTAAAACACTCTCTAGTAGTGTGTTTCACCACCTTCTTTTCCCAAGAGGCGTATCTAAGGTTCTTATATCAATCCTTCTCTCCCATAAAGCTCTGGGCTAGCTAACTAGGCAACCATCAACTTGACCAAATGTTCTGGTTGTATCTGGTTGTTCGCCACATAGGTCTAGTCTCCAAACAATCACAAGGTTCACTTAACAACCTCTTTCAGCTCTCTCTATTAGTTAGGCAAGGCAACTGTATACCTAAGTTGTATACTAATGAGAACATCTTGTTACCACATAATCATCCATACATGATAGGTGATGATGAAGACATAAACTCTCATATACTTCACTCATCATCCTCAACTTGGGTTTAGGTCTAACTGAGTCAAAAAAACTTTGAGTTCATCATCTCGATTACCATACCCAAGATGCAACTCTTAGTATCCAAACTGCTCTTGACAAGAACGTCCTCATATGATGACTACCTTTGTTCTCTTCATGTTTCTAAACCACATATCCAACATACACTCAAAGGTGTGGTACTTCCTCTATCCTTAAACATAGTAAAAGGGTTTCAACTCATTTCACTTCCATCCTTCATACATGGCATGCACTTTGCCTTGTCTCTCACACCCATAACAAGATGAAATAAGCATTTGGTTGTAGTCCAAATACAGAGTTCAACCTGTTCCAAGAGTAGAGATGGTGCATCACACATCGCCATCACACTTTCCTTACTTCTCATGACTCTATACCTTGAATATCTTGAAACTATGTTTACATCCCTAGAAGGTATGTTGCCAAACACTCTTGGGTACTAACACCACTCTTATGTACAATCCTTAGTCATTACTACAAGGTCTCTAGGCTGCCGGCACTTTTGGGTTGATCTGACCCTTATGCATCTAAGGAGTGCCTCTCACTTTTACCCCTTAGGCCCCATGAACTCATGAAGGTGGCCAACCTCCTAACCCATGGTCCTTGGGCAAAGGTAGTTGTTACCTCATGACCCTATGGTCTTGTGCATGAAGGGAACAAACAACTCCTACTCTCGTTTGTCTTATCCCTACTTGACCTTAGTTTTGACTTAGAATTCTACAATAGCTCATGGTTTCTGTGTTGATACTCAAGGACATCTTATCCTTGAATCCTCCCTAAATCTTCATCATCTCTATGGTCATAGAGGGCTAACTTGTCATCCCTCAAAGGAATCATGGTGACCTACCTACCTTGGTCTAGCCCCATATAAGTTACCTCTATGGCAACATACCCTCATGCCCCTGAGAGGTGGTCACACATGGGTCTATAAATTTATGGTCATACTATGTACTCTTACACTTATCTCATCAAGCTCCTATAAGAGCCCACTTTAAATTACCTCAAACCTAAACCAAAAGCTAATACTCACCCTACAGAAGGGTCCCTCCCTAGGATGGGGGAAAACTATCTCTTGATAACAACAAAGGTTACAAAAGTCCCTACGTCTAAGGTTTACATCATCATATGCATGCTTAGCCCTATCAAACTATTAAGGCACTTAGCTAACAAGAAGACGACCCACTAAGCCACTATGGGTTCCTTAGTATGTCATACTTGCTCCTATTCCTCAAAACTGGACCAACTGCATACATGCATATGTCACCAACATTTGTGTGAGGGGTTCATCAAACATATCCCCTAGATAAGGGGTTTCCTTTTCCTCTAATCTTGAGGGGTGTCATGGTCCAATCTGTAGGAACTCAACCATCTTTGTGAAAATTAGGTGCACCAGGTACTACTACTCTCTACCTTAGGTCTAGGAACCCTAGGTTCACTCCTTATGTATCAGCTATCCAACCACGAATCAAAAGTGTACAAGTTATATCATGCACTTCCTACTATTCTTCCATGTGAACAACACCTTAGAGTCCTACACAAGGACAACCAACTCGATCTGAGACCTCATAACTTGTTACTATACTTTTTCAGGGTCTAAAGAACCCTCCTTCCTATACCTATAAGGTAAGGTAGGCTCCAAAAACTCATGTACATCCACTCAAGAAGCCTCTTCCCTTTTGTAGGGTTTGGTTCCTCTAATGGAAACCAAGGTACAACAAGCTCCTAAGGATCATGCATGAGGCCACCACAACTATCTACTCAGGGTCATCTAAATAGGTCATATCATACCTGACTCCTCATGGTCCCTCTTGTCACAGAGTCAAGGTCTCTAGTCTTCTTCATCGAGTCTTTCCCTCGTTCTCTAGAGCAAACCCTACATTTGGTCCTACAACGTGAGGTTCTCTCTTAGAAGATGGGTCAAGCTTGTAAGGATACAGGTCTACACCTACCTGGGTTAAACATACTATCAAGACCTATGTCCAACATAGATCATCCTAGGCTTTGTATGTTCATCTCCTAACCTGTCAGGCATAACCCTTCTGACCTAAGCCTCAACCTACTATCAGCACTATTGACATTCTCTCCTACATAGGTGCATGCTCTTCTATGCTCATATATGCTCATAAGGGTATCTAAATGGTCACCACTATCCTCCTCAAAGAAGGAGCTATCTTTCACCCTAACAGGCACGACCCTTCCAAGGTTGGGTCGCCAAAAGACACTAGGTTGACCAACCTCACATAGATCATGTTTCTCATGGGTGAACAAAGCCTCTATGTGTGTCAACCCACATATATACATTCATGGTCAACCATGATGTCTAGCTCATTTTGTCATCTCTTTCGCTAATAACCACTTAGGGTTAGGGTCAGCATCGTCCCCAGAGGATGTGTCATGTCTCTACCTCTTCCTGGAGGCCTCTACCTCAAAGGCTAACTCTCTCCTTGTCCTCCTATAAAAAGGGTCTAACCCCAGATCTCTCATGAGGGCACGACAACACACACCATGCAACTCTAAGCATGTAACTAATTTTTAGTTTATGCTTAAACTATTAAACTTATGTCCATGACATCTTGTTTACATGCTTTTTATTGATTTGGTGGAGGATTCCTTAATCCTTATCATACTTACCCTGACCTCAAGTGGGTGGGGGAGAGAGAGAAACCCTGAACCTTAGAATCCAATATGAATTAGGGTTGATAAGGGATGAAAAAGTTGAGAGAGTCCTAAAGGTATTTTATTTTGAGTCAAGACCTCAGACTTTAGCCAGGCAGTCACACCGCAACTGGAAATCCTTGTGACTGACTAGAGGGGCAGAGGAAAATATTGCCAGCCCTTTGGACCGTGATCCTTTTCTAGATACCTCCGTCATCGGAAAATCCTCTAATAACTTCATCAGTTCTATAGAGTTTGTAAATTTTAATAATTATTAAGGATTAAATGAGAAACCATTGGCTCCGATACCAAATGTAATGACCCGACTTCCTGGTAACCCCCAATCAAGGGAAACCAAGAGGTCAGAGGCGTTATCCCAAAATCTAAGATCAACGGTTTTGCAAATAATCAGAAATAATTATAAAATTCTACTAAACTAAACTGGAAAGCTGGAATAAAATTAAACTTTTGCATACCTTGTCAAAATAGGATCTAAGACTTCTATTCGCAGTAGAAATCTAAATGTCAAATCCTCCCTGGAATAGTTAACTTCATCTTCATAGGTTTTGTTTTACTATTTGTCCATTTTTGGATTATACCTAAAACACCGACAAACAAAACATCGGTCAGCATAAATGAATATGCCGGGATGTGGGGACAAACAAAACATTGCACATAAGATCTAACAACATAATCATATAAATTAGTTGTTAACAATACAAAATTACATTTTCAGTATGACTCCTCAACTGCTTTTACCGCCTCTGGGATACCCTCTCTAGGGTTAAGTCCTTGCAAGTGACTTTAAGGATACCTTCTCCATCCTAAGCTTGGTACATGGGGTCACCTCTCTAGGTGCCCTGTGGCCTTCCCTCCGGGGCTTGACCACCTTGACCTTCCCTCCAGGGCTTGGTCCATTATCTTACATCTAGAGGGGTATGTAGGTTCGAGTGAGTCACACACATATATAAATTGTGGAAAGCATATTCACTTTAAGGATTGTAGTAATGAAACATCCAAGTAGTTTAATTGCATTGCAATCGATAAAGGCTCAGGAAATGCCATCCAAGCAGTTTAATTGCATTGCAATCAGTAAAGCATCGAGAAATGCCGGAAAACATAAAGTGTGTACTCATAATTAACCGCATACCTGATTTGAAGCTTCAAACATAAATAAGATATCCAAATCCAACTACATGTCCAATCAAGCAAGCCAATCTATCAAGCAAGCAAACATTGATGTTGAAAACATGTATAACACCTAGTTGTTACCATCTCATCCCAAACAACTCTTTATTGACTTAGGATACCTTTCTAGGGTTTTTAAGTCTCATTAGGATGCATTAGGGTTCCTTAGATCAATTTCTTAAACTTTATCCTTTTTAGGTCAACAAACCCTAAAATAGCTATTCTACTCATAAAAACCCTAATTGCTCAAACTATCCACATTAAGGATCTTTTATACTCAAATAGACTTAGGATCATTACATCTTTATTTATTCATGGATTTACATATTTAAAAACTTTAAAAGTCTTTTCACCTAAATTAAGGTATTTAAGCCCATTAATGCATATTCATGTACATGAACTCTAAATTAAGCCAATTAGGCACAAAAATTACACCGTTAGATTTAACTACTCCTTTTTATGTCCAAAAAGCTAATCTTTGATTCATAACATCAACTTAGTTCCTTAAACTCATCCTTAATCAAAAACTAGGGTTTTGATTCATATAAAGCACTGAAGTTACTAACTTTATGTACTTTTCAAATTATAAATAGAATTAGGCTTCAATAATATTTTTAATGGGTTCCTTGCATTCTCCTGGTCAATTATATATATATATATATATATATATTATATATATATATATATATATATATATATATATATATATATATATTGTCTCCATCCGATTTACCAATCCTTAGATATGAGTTTCACAAGATATTTACCTTTTGGACAATGGCGGCTTGACACATCAGCAAAATTGTTTTTTTTAATTCCATAGTTGGGCCGGCTTTTAAATGGTGAAAGACCTTCCTGCCCCTCCCTCTTAAATGCACGCCAAGCGGCATAGAAGTCAAATTACCCAAAACCTTCTTCTTCCTCGCATGCGTCTCCTGTCCGCGAACCAACTCCACCCGACGGTCAACCGTAGGGTTGACTCCTGGTGATGGTGCTCCATTGTGACGAGAAAGAGGACCTTTGCCTCTTTCGCAGCCTGATAGACTCATTGATGGGTTCAGATTGAGTTGTGATGGCCCCTACTTGGCGGATGACAAGGGAAAAGTTCCATGCAGAACTTGAGAAGAACACCAAGCCCAAGATGGGTCTCCGTGCCAAATTAGGAGAAGCGAGGGTCAGGAGTTCGGTGGTACCTTGCGAACGTCTGGGCCATCTCAAAGGGGTTTCTTATCCCCCTTATATACTCAAGGATATGGTAGCTTGGCTGCTGGCACAATGAGAAAGATCCTTCCAAATCAGGCAAAACCCAGTATGAATAGAAGTGTTTTCCCCATATGAATGTATTAGAGAGACTTCCAATCTCGCACGCCCACTCAGTTGTAAGGAAATTGAGTGGGAAACTAGAAAAACTGAGCTCCAGTATCCTTTCTGGGCTGACGTAGGTGATGAGCAGCCACCGTCGGATCTCAGATCTGATTGCCCAGATTCCACACGCCAAGAAAATCATTTCCAATCAAATTGGAAATTTGTGACATTTAAAGATTTCCTTCTCACTTTAGGGAATCTTATAAAAATCATAACTCTCAAACCGTGTATCCAATCAATCCCAAATTTTAAGGGAAAGTCTATAAAGACTTAATATACTTATATTCGAAGTTTGAAGCCGAAACACAAAAGAAATAACTCCCCTCCTTCATTTGTAATTCAATAACGTAAAAAGCATGTATTATGTATAAAAACACATATTTTCTCTCTCCTTCTTTCCTATTTTCTTTATTTTGATTTTTATAAAAATTATAAGGCAAGTGAAGTCAAAACTACTCTATAATGATTCCATCATCAATATTTCCACCTATTTCTTATATTTCCATCATTATCTCAACTTTCCTTCTTAATAATGCTTTATTTGATTTTTATCTCTTTCTTCTCCTATTATCTTTGCAACTTGGATTCCTTGAAACCCAAGAAATCCTAAAGATATGAAATCTCTCCTTGAAGGATAATTCTTATCCTTCTAGATGCTTCCACATCTTTCTTTTCTCATTATCTAAGTTATTCCTTTATTAATTGATTCCTTTTCCTTTTTATTTCCTTTTTCTTGTTATAGGGCCCAATATCTAACAAGGCCCATGAAATCAAACATACAAAGCTA
The DNA here is from genome assembly GCA_963693085.1 of Alisma plantago-aquatica. NCBI lineage: Eukaryota > Viridiplantae > Streptophyta > Magnoliopsida > Alismatales > Alismataceae > Alisma > Alisma plantago-aquatica. Next base: position 219,357,059 of record OY856410.1, on the reverse strand, counting down.
TTTATCAAACAAATACATGTAAGGCACATAAATCACACAATTACACAATCATACATTTATTGGGAAAATTGCATTTCCAACCAAAAGTACCTGAAAATTGGGGTTGTAACATGTGGAGTTGTGGACATCTTCCAAGAGTGGTGTCTCCCCTTCTACATCGTTTGTATGTGAAATAAGAATTGGTTGTGAAAAAGTGTGGGGAAATGTTTCATCATTGGGGGGTGGCTCATTATCCAGAATAGGTTTAACCATAGAGGATTGGTCATTAATAATGTTTGGATTGTCGTCAATGATGGGAGGTGTTGTTGGATATTGAACATAAGGTTGACTCTAATGCTATGCCTTTTTATACTCTAGGAGTAAAGCCTCTAGCGGAAAGGAGGAATACCAACATCATCATTGTAGGAAGACTGCCACACATTGGTCAGGGCTATCTAGATGGGATGTACCTGACATAAACATGGGATAATCATTGTCATTTTTGGTATGAACCGTCTTAGACTTCTATAACTTCTTAGGGGGTCTCTGTGATTGGGCCTCTAGTAAATTAGTTGATAGAGCTTGTCAATTTTATAAAATAACATGTTGCTCCACCACTATTTTCTCCATGGCTCTGATTTGTTCCTCCTACTGAGGCATACATTAGTTTTTACAATGTGGTTCGTACCCCTCAAAATTTTGTTGATGATCCTCACCATACCCCCAGTAATGATCTTGGTCATGGCATCCATCATATTGATTGTGGCATTACTCCTAATAATAATATTCATGAGATGGTGTATTGAAATTTGCATTACATCCACCCTGGTGGGAAGACTCGACACTATAGGGTGTCACCATAACTTGAGGGGATACATTAGGAGAGTCTAGATTCTTTGACTGGGCATCTAGAAAAGAAGCTATCAAGGCTTATCTAGTTTCTTGGGTGATTCTTGTTGTTCTACTACTATCCCTTCTAAGATGCTGAGTCGCTCATCTACTTGAAGAGTGTATTGAGTTTCACAATTAGATTCATATTCCCCAAACTTTTTGGTCATATACCCATAATTTTTTTGGTCATAACACCCCTCATTAAAGTATGAATAATTGTAGCACAGTTCTTTATAACGTCCCTCAAGATTTTTTGGGTTAGAATTTGCATCATACCCAACAGGATAGAAAGGCTCAAAATCATATAATGTGTGACCTTAATTAGGGGGACACATTAAGATAGTGTGGCATGGTGTGATTGTAATAACCATGCAATTGATATTATGAGCCATAATGTGTTGACCACCCCATTTGATATGATTCTTGAAAGATAAGTCAATAATTTTCAGAAGAAGGATAATAAATATTTAATCAACAAAAAATATGAAATAAAAATTCACAAAAACAAGCTAGGAAAGCAGTACTTCTGGAATGGAAACTTGGCAGAAGGAGGAGATACACTATAGAAATGGGTCTTAGTAGGAAAAATTATTACAAGGATCTACACAAAGAAATTATGGAACAAGGCTAAAATTATGAAAGTAAACTAAGAGATTATGATAGAACTTGTAACTCTGGGCCCACTTCCCTAGGCTCTAGCAGAGTTTTAGGAATGATGACTGGACCATAGACCACCACTAGTCTTAACTACACACTTTTGTCCACTCACACGCAAGCCAGGATCAACTTCCTGACGCTTAATTATGGAGTTCTTTAGAGATGGGCTCTCAGAAAAGGAGGTGCACCTTGGTGATATGGGTAGTCCAATCATTCCTATTAAGATCATCTTATATGAGGCCTCAAAGTCCTGAGAGGTTACAGTCTCCCCCACTTAGAGTCCTGACGTCCTCATCAAGGCTCAATTATATGGCCTCATAATCTTTCCCCATTTCAATGTAGATCCAAATGTCCCATGTACACCTAGCTCCCGATCACGGCTACCAACGCAAGGGCAACTTCATCAACTCGGATAGCCCTTTCCAACATGCTTGGACACTACCAATGCATGGGCAGCTCCATCAATTCAAATAGCCCTTTCCAACATGTGTGGACCGCACAGCTCAAAGACTGGCATGCTACAGACCCATGTGGGCCCCACCTACTAGAGGGGAATTGGCTCTGATACCATTGTAACACTTGGGCCCACTGCCCTAGGCTCTAGCAGAGTTTCAGGAATGACGATTGGCCCCACAGACCACCACTAGCCTTAACTGCACACTTTTGTCCGCTCACACGCAAGACAGGATCAACTTCCCGAATGGTCACCCATCTAGTACTACTCCAAGCTGAGCACGCTTAACTATGGAGTTCTTTAGAGATGGGCTCCTGGAAAAGGAGGTGCACCTTGGTGATATGGGTATTCCAATCATTCATGTTAAGATCATCTTATTTGAGGCCTCAAAGTCCTGGGACGTTACAGAACTAACAATTACTTAATAACTAGAAGGAATGAACAAAAGTATGGAACAAATCAAAAAATTATGAAACAATATTACACTTATGAGACAAACTAAAAATTATGAAACCAAACTAAAAATTATAAAAAGAAGAAATCCTAAATATACACAAGGAATTGGATTTGAAAAACAATGTGTGTTGTCCTCGACAATGACGCCAATTTTATTTGTATCATTTTACACATCAAACACTAGGAAAAGTCCTAGATTTTAACATTATGGTAGTAAGGTATCTAATCCCAAGGGATGATGGAAGAAGGTGGTTGACATCCAAATCCAATCTTGAGAAAAGAGTAAAGGAAATTATGATTGTTGATCGTTGATTATGTAAAACAAAAAAAGTAAAATTTGCAATGAAATAAAAGTGACACTAAGAACAAGTAAAGGAAGAGTGATTGAGAAACAAGAATAAATCAATAATATATCGGGGTTATGGGTTTTACCACCATAGCCTGTGTAAAACTAGATCGATGAATATATAAGATAAAACAAGTCAGAAGGAGGTATTTGAAACATTCACAAATGCATCTACAAAAGACAAACTCCCTACAGACTTATTAGTCCTGGCTTTCATAGATCTTAGCACAATCATCTCAATAAAGATCCTTTCAAGGTCTCATCCATATCTTTATACATTTTTTTGGTCATTCTAACCCTTGGGTTCTGTGGTCACATCTCCCAAGACTAGCACTCGATGAAATAAGAGATCAATTAAATAAAATACCATCTAACAAATAAAATAAAATATAAGTCGATCTAATTTATGCTATGGCAATGGGGCTATTCCCCACACCCTGATCTAGGAAACTACTCACTGTCTATGAAAATTAAAGAAGTATCAATAGATGGAAGAAAAGAGGCCATAGATTAGGAAGAAGAAGAATCTTGAAGGAAATTGCCTAGTGATAATGAAATGGCCACCTTTATTAGATCCTTGATCCCAAAAAGAAGACCAAGAGAAAATATGGAAATGTTAATTTTACTGAAGAAACAAGAGTACATAATGCAAGAATGGAAATAAAAAGTGTTGAAATAAAAGGTACAAGAACAAAAATTCTACAAGTAATGATACACAATATGATAGAAGACCATATGTCCTTTTGGTTTGGAGTCTCCCCTCCTTTTATAATAAGGAAGGAGGGGGAAACCCCTAGAGGAATGGCTTGCTTCATCTCCAAGTAAAATGGGTCAAATTTTGACTGCAATTTCGGATTTCTCATTTTGACATTTGATTAAGTCTTGTCTTGCATTCTTTCTCTCATAAAACATATGTAATTGGTCAACTTTTCTAGTCAAATAAGTGAATTAATTGTTTTTCCACAAATAGAGGGATTTATTGAGTTATCCTCTTTAATATTTGACCATGTGACTCTCTTTAATGTAGATTTTTGCAACAACAATTTTAAGCGGATTTTTCTCCAGTCAATGTGGCAAAAGCAGTCCAAATAATATGATTTTTTAGAAAATTAAAATTTCCATTCCAATGAGTATTGGTACACTCAATTTGGAATTCGTGTGCAAAAGTTAAGGCACATTTGCTTTTGGGTATACATAAATTTTAGGCAATCTAGGAAATTATGCATATATATTCCGAGAGAAATTTTTTGAATTGTCGCACTTTGAAATAATCGTTTGTTTTCCTAAAAAATGCACAATAATAAAGTGAAAATTCCAATTTAAGCAAGAAGAGCTAAACTAAAATAATTTATGTTAAAATTATTTAGTAGAGAAAAAATTATTGTCAGTTCGAGAAAAAAATTATAAATAAAGGTGATGAGTTTGCACTCATCAGTAATTAAGCATCCAATTATGGAAAGTAAGCATATTTAAAGATTAATATAGGTCGAGTATCTATAAAATTGGAGGTGATTTATATCATGGGTTAAAAACATCTACGATTTGAATCTCAGATGAGTATTATATTATAAATAATATTTTACCACGGTGCATTATATACTACATTTCATTTAAGCATGCACCAACATTCAAAAGGTACATAAACCAAAATTTAGGTGCAGTGCACCAAGGATTGAAATGAGACATGTGCGCCAACACTCAAGTGCTAAAAATATTTAAATAGAATGTGCACTATGATTTGGGTGAAGGTGCATCCATACTCCAGTGAAGGTGAACCAAAATTCTAATAGTACATGCACCATCATTCAAATGGTACAGACACCATTTCTTTTTTGTGTGGCTTCATTTAGATATAGTTCCAACAACATCCTGATGTAGGTGCATCATATTTTGGGTACAAGTGCACCATCATTTGGGTGTAGATATGCCATCATTCTTATATATCTATAGTAAAATATGGGTGACGTGAACATCACTCTTATGTAGGTTCACCGCTATTTTGATTGTGCAATACTCCATTGAAGGTGATTGTGTTGTAGTATTCATTTATGTGGAACCATAATTGGTGGAGGTGGTGCACCAACATTCGCATACATGTGCAGCAATACTCAAATGAAGGTGCAATAGAATTAAAGTACATGTGCAATGGTGTTTGGATGAAGGTGCACCAACATGCATATACATGTCCATGCGTATTTGGATTATGATGCACTAATATTTAGATATTCTGCTAAGATATCATATTTGGGTTTGATTAAAAAACAAGTGATCATCTAGATTTCAAAAAGTACTCCTGGATGATATGGACCATAATAAAAAAAGTTGTAATAAGTATCTAAAATATTCCTTGTGTGTGGTTTGAATTGTGTTCACTAGGTCTTTTAAAAAGCTAATGTCAATGCCATACATTAATTGACACCACATTAATACACATATGTCGTTAATTCTCCTATAACTAGAGAAAAAACAACCTTTTCTATCCTGGAAACATTCTATCCTTGGGATAATAATCGTTTGCCTGAGAAATGGAGTCTAGTTACTGAAAAACACTAGAGGGGGGGTGAATAGAGTTTTTAAATATTTTAGCAATTATTTAACTCAAACAACCACAAATGAAGAATGGAAGAAGGAGACAGGTGTTTAGAGTGGTTCCAACTTTAGCAAATACTAAAGTTGTCAGTCCACTACCCGGTTGCTTACCCAACCGGGATTTTGAAAGTATTAATTTTATTACCTTCACAAGGATTTACACAAAATACAATACTTTCTTTACACCCCTTGAACAACCTTCACTTGAAGTAGATGCACCAACTTGAGGTAGCCTTCTTGAAGTAACTCCAAGCTCCCCCTTGAAGTAGCCTTCCTCTCTAGAAGTAACCTCCCGTTGCACCAGCCTTCTTGAAGTAGCTCAAGGTCCCCTTCTTCACCAAGAAGATCTTCAACCTCTCCAACCCGCAGCCTCCAACCTAGGAGTAGCAAGGAGAGTACAAACAACAATAGAGAACAAGAAAGAAAATAGAAATTACAACTTATCCTTTTGTAGCACAAGGCTTGATTTGCCTAGATCAAGCGTGTAGATCTCCTAACCAAAGTGTATGGAAATGTAATTGCAGTGGATAGGAGATGCTAGCCTATAGGACATGAAATTTGAGCTAAGAGAAGAAGTAGCCAATTGTCACTATGCTCAATTTTCTCACAAACAGGTTGCTCAAAGTATGCTCAAAGATTTCTCAAGTGTAACAAGTGAGTTTTGGTGTCCTAAGGCATGTCCTATTTATAGGAATGTCCTACAAGTGCTTAAGGACGTCCTAGACACCTTCTAGGGGTTTATAAGTGCTTAACTAGTCGTTAGGTACAAGTTTGTTGCTTTAGCAATGGCTAATTAATTAATTCTACAGTTGCTGTCAGAGTCCATCTCGGTCGAGAAATGGTCGACCGAGACACCTACTCGGTCGAACTTTTGTCGACCGACAGGCTCTCTGGATCAAGTGTATGCAACATTTATCTCCAACTTCCAACCACCTTGTCAGCTGTGTCTAACGGCTACTTGGGTCTTTCTCGGTCGAGAAGATTGTCGACCGAGAGTGTCTCGGTCGAGGAGTTAGTCAACCGAGATTGACCCTATTTCTATTTTTCAATTAAGGCACTAAGTGTGTGTATGAGTGTGCATATGTGACACTTATTTGAAGGGGATGACCTATCTAAATGTGATGTTTAGCTAGGGAGAATCTAACACTGGATTTACATGAAATCTAAGTACTTGTACATTATATATTTGTACAAGTTTTTACAAAGTGATTACATTTCATGAAAATATAAATATGTAAGCATATGGATTTCCCTAATTGCTTTGTCATCCACCTTATTCTTGCAACACTCAAGTAGCACGTTAGATTAACAGGAATGAAATGTTTGTCATTATCAAAACAAAGGGATTTACAAATGTCCATTTAGCCAACAATCTCCCCCTTTTTGAAGATGACAAACATTTCCTAAATATAAAATAAGAAAGTATAAAACATGTGATTTTCATACCTGAAACTTACTTTTGTAAATTTCTTCTCTTGTTTATAAAATGTGTGCTTATTATTCCCCATGAATTATGGAACATGAAATCCAATCCTTTAGGGAATATAGCAACTTTCAATGTAAAGCCAAGAGTTTATGAAACTCATTGATTGAGTTTTGCACAAATACTAAGTTTTATATTTATTTATTGTTTTGCACAAATACTAAGTTTTATATTTATTTCTCCCCCTTTGTCATTTCAAAAAGATATCCATTTAAGAATAAAACTCCCCCTTAATTAGATGTCCCCAAAAAAATGTCCATTAAAAGCCAAAATGATGTAAGTAAAAGTTATTTTTAAGAAGCAAAAATATCAAAGAAGACATCTTCCAAAGGAGTGATAAGCAATTGCTTCCTAATCTTGTTAAATTGGTCTAGTGGAAGCGGTTTTGTAAAAATATCAGCCAATTGATCTTCCGTATCAACATGATGAAGAGAAACATGATTTTTAGAAATATGATCCCTTAAAAAGTGATGACGGATTTCAATATGTTTAGCTCTGTTGTGTAAGATAGGATTATGTGCTAAGTTTATAGCGCTTGTGTTGTCACAAAAAATAGGTGTATATGAAAGAGTAAAACCATAATCATTTAATACTTGTTGCATATACAGCACTTGAGCACAACAAGATCTGGCTGCCATATATTCAGCTTCAGTTGTAGAAAGGGCAACCGTGTTTTGTTTCTTGCTAAACCAAGATACTAAAGCTCTCCCTAACAAAAAACAGCCACCACTAGTGCTCTTGTGATCAAGTCGACAACCAGCATAATCAGCATCAGTATAAGCTTTAAAAATCCAAGGATTGTCCTTTTGGATACCTTAAACCAAAACATGTAGTGCCGGCTAAGTATCGAAGAATTCGTTTAACTGCTTGAAAATGAGAGTGCATAGGTTGGGATTGAAATCGAGCACAAAGACCAACGAAAAACATGATGTCCGGTCTTGAAGCAGTTAAGTAAAGCAAACTACCAATCATGGCTCTATATAAGGAATCATCAATAGGTTCCCCATCTTCATCCTTATCAATTTTAGTAGAAGTGGCCATAGGAGTAGTAGCATGTTTGCACTGATCCATCCCAAAACGTTTTAAGAGTTCTTTAGTATACTTTTCTTGGCTTATAAAAATCCCGGCAGGTGTTTGTTTAATTTGGAAACCAAGGAAGAAGGTTAGTTCACCCATGAGGCTCATTTCAAATTCTTTTTGCATAATGTCACTAAATTGTGTACACAATGATTCATTTGAAGCTCCAAAAATAATATCATCAACATATATTTGAACAACAAGAAAATCAGATGTATATGTTTTGAAAAATAAAGTAGAATCTGAATTTCCAATAGAAAAACCATTATCAAAAAGATATGTTTTGAGCCTTTCATACCAGTTCCTAGGTGCTTGTTTTAAACCATAAAGTGCTTTCTTAAGTTTATAAACATAGTCACCTTTTTCCGGTATTTCAAAACCGGGTGGTTGGGCAACATAAACTTCTTCTTGAATGATTTCGTTTAGAAATGCACTTTTTACATCCATTTGGTAGATTTTGATGTTTTTATGTGCAGCAATAGCTAGTAACATTCTAATAGCTTCAAGTCTAGCTACTGGTGCATACGTTTCATCAAAGTCTATTCCTTCTTGTTGATTATATCCTTGTGCTACTAACCGGGCTTTATTTCTTATTACTTCTCCTGCCTCATTGAGCTTATTTCTAAAAACCCATTTAGTTCCAATGATGGTTTTATCTTGTCGTTTAGGAACTAAATCCCATACATCAATTTTGTGAATTGATTTAATTCTTCTTGCATTGCTATTATCCAATAATCATATTTAAGAGCTTCAGATATCTTCTTAGGTTCAATGATAGAAACAAAAGCCATGTTTGCAACATCCTTAAAGGAAGACCGAGTTTTTACTTTATCATTTGGATTTCCAATAATTAATTCTTGAGGATGATCCTTAATAAGTCTAGGTATAGGTTGTGTTTCACTTTGGTTATTGTTTGTAGTATCTTTCTCACTCATTTGGTATGTTTAAGTTTTCGAATTGATTAGTAAGATCAATTATTTCTAGATTTTTTGATTTGGACTCTTCATGAAAAGAGACATGAATAGATTCCTCAACTTTTCTAAAGATAGTGTTGTAGACTCTAAATGATTTGCTAGAGGTAGAATATCCCAAAAAGAATGCTTTGTGTGATTTAGAATCAAACTTATCTCTATCATCTTTGGTATTTAAGATATAATATGTAGATCCAAAGGTATGAAAATAGTCAACTCTAGGTTTCTTAGAATGTATTATTTCATACAGAGTTTTCTTCAAATGAGAGTGAACAGCTACTCTGTTTAACACATAGCATGCGGTGTTTACAGCTTCAGCCCAAAAGGTTTTGGGGGTGTTATGTTCGAGCATCATAGTTCTAGCCATTTCTTGTAGTGATAGATTTTTCCTTTCAACTATGCCATTTTGTTGTGGAGTGCGTGGAGCCGAAAAATTGTGAGTGTACCCTTGAGATGTGCAAAATTCTTCAAATACATGATTTTCAAATTCTCCACCATGATCACTTCTAATGGTACATATTTTTCTTTGTAATAGATTTTCAATCATAGGGCAAAATTTATAAAAGCATGAATAGTATCATCTTTGGTTGCAATAAAATGTACCCATGTATATCTACTATAATCATCAACAATAACAAAACAATATCTTTTGCCACTGATAGATTGTGTCCTCATAGGTCCAAATAAATCCATGTGAATTAATTCTAAAGATCTACTGGTGCTAAGTTCATGTTTAGGTTTAAAAGAGGTTTTTGTTTGCTTTCCCAATGTACATGGTTCACAATTTTCAACTTGATCAAAGGATAAAGTAGGCAAACCACGAACAAGATCATATTTCACTAACTTTTTGATAACATGTGAACTAGCATGTCCTAGCTTTTTATGCCATAATTGTAAAGTATTTTCATTTGCAAGCAAGCATTTTCCTACTACAGATTTCATAGAGTTAGGTCTAAGAATATAAAGATTTCCAACTCTTTTTCCTTCATAGACAACATTTGTAGTGTTTTCTATTAATAATTTGCAGCAGGTTTTGTTAAATAAAACATCATAGCCACTATCACATAATTGACTCACACTTATTAAGTTATGGTGCAAACCATCAACAAGTAGAACATTCTTTATTTCGAGGTTTGTGCCAATATTACATATTCCAACAATTTTACCTTTACCGTTATCTCCAAAAGTGATTGTTCCACTCTTCTTTTCTTCAAAAGTTTGAAATGCATCCTTGTTTCCGGTCATGTGTTTGGAACATCCACTGTCAACCACCCAATCCTGCATTAGAATGTAGGTTTTGGTACCCATGTGATGGTCTGGTATGGTTAGAAGCATTTAAGTAGAGACTGTATAAAAATTATGATTTAGAACTTCAGTCGGTCGACAATTGTTCGACCGACATCTTTCTTGGTCGACTAATCGTCGATCGAGAGGGTTGCTGTATTGCAAATTAAAGACAGAAATTCAGCAGTTCAGAAAATTATTATAATGCATAAAACCTTTTATTAAGTTGAGATAAGACAATATGAATTGCAAAATTAAGCATTTGATCATATCTCAACTGAATTGCATTCGACTCTACTAAGTTTGGGATTTTGGGACCCAAACTAAGTAGGAATCCTTGGTCTTATACGGGCATGAAAATGAATAATGTCCAAGACATAGACAAAAATGACAAGTAATAGAGTCAACTTCATTTCTCTTTCTAGGAATTGTATTCTTAGGTACAAACATAGTCCGAGTTCTTTTGGTTTGATTTTTCTTGGGATCATATCCCAGACCTTTTCTTCCATTGAAACTAGAGGAGGCTTTTAGGATGTTGTCAAGGATATCTTTTCTTCTTAACTCATGTAGGTTTCTTTGTAGCTTAGCAATGTCATCCATCTTCTTGTGTAAATCTTTTCTAGCTTGATCTAAATCAAATAATAGGGAGTCTCTTTCTTTTACAACATTGTCGTAGTCTAGATGGTTACACAGAATTGGTTGAGTCTGAAAATCTTTTAGTTTAGCTAACAATTCAGTCTTTTCTTGAGAGAGAAGATCAACATTTGTTTCTAGAGTCAGTAGCTTGTTAGTACAATCATTTAAAGATGTTTTTAAAGACAAATTCTCAAGATCAATGTTGTTCTTTTCAGAAGAGAGATCATTTAATTTAGCATATAGCTCATCATTTGTTTTGATAACCTTCTTTAGTTTTTTCTTGACATCAACATACTTATCATGAGTTTCTTGTAAACTAGTAATTAACTCTTCTTTAGGAAGATCAAGTAGGCTTACCTCTTGAGAGTCTTCATCATCTTCTCTTGCCATTAGACATTCCACCTTTTCTTCTCCGCTTTCACTTTCACTTGACTCGTCCCATGCAGCTTTATAGGCTTTTTCTCCCCTCTTCTTGTGTGAGCTTTTCTTTCCTTTCTTTGCTTTAGGACATTCATTTTTGAAATGTCCTTTCTTTCCACACTCAAAGCACCTAGGACGAGAAGAAGAAGAACTAGAAATTTTGTTAGATTTAAATCTTCTATATTTCTTACCATTGACAATCAATGCTTCTTCTCCTTCTTCTTCACTTGACTCCTCACTTTCTGGTGTAATTATCCTTGAAGCTTTTATAGCCACATCCTTCTTCTTTCCTTGCTGAAGTTCATGTTCTCTTCTTTCTTCCTCTTCTAGGGTTGCTTCATGAGCTTCCAGATTGCCAATGAGTTGCTCCATTTTCAGTCGAGTGAGGTCATTAGCTTCTTCAATGGCTGTCACCTTTGGCTTGTATTTAGGAGGAAGTGATTGAAGGATTTTTGATACCTGATCTTCTTCAAGAACAGTTTTTCCTAGAGCATTTAAACCATTAACAATAGAAGAGAATTTTGCAAACATTTCACTAATAGATTCATTTGGATCCATACGGAAGTGTTCAAACTTTTGTTTAAGCATGCTAATCTTAGAATTCTTGACTTGAACTGTACCTTCATAAGTTATGGACAGTCTATGCCAAATGTCATAGGCTTTGTCACAGTTTGATATCCTATTAAATTCTCCTACTGAAATTGAACAATATAAAATGCTTACAGCTTTGGCATTCATTTGAGCCAACTTTACCGTGTTTGCATCCCACTCTGCATATTGTGTTTGAGGAAGCTCGTATGGGGTTGAAACCATCCTCCATAAGTCCCAATTGATGCCTTGGAAGTAGAACTGTATCCTTCTCTTCCAATATGTGTAGTTTGTTCCATCAAACGCAGGAGGTCTAGCAACAAGTGTCCCTTCAAGGTTAAGATTGTTAAGCACCCCGTCACCCATTCTTCAAGACCTTGTTAAGGTTCCTTGAAGCCTGCTCTGATACCAATTGAAAAACACTAGAGGGGGGGTGAATAGAGTTTTTAAATATTTTAGCAATTATTTAACTCAAACAACCACAAATGAAGAATGGAAGAAGGAGACCGGTGTTTAGAGTGGTTCCAACTTTAGCAAATACTAAAGTTGTCAGTCCACTACCCGGTTGCTTACCCAACCGGGATTTTGAAAGTATTAATTGTATTACCTTCACAAGGATTTACACAAAATACAATACTTTCTTTACACCCCTTGAACAGCCTTCACTTGAAGTAGATGCACCAACTTGAGGTAGCCTTCTTGAAGTAACTCCAAGCTCCCCCTTGAAGTAGCCTTCCTCTCTAGAAGTAACCTCCCGTTGCACCAGCCTTCTTGAAGTAGCTCAAGGTCCCCTTCTTCACCAAGAAGATCTTCAACCTCTCCAACCCGCAGCCTCCAACCTAGGAGTAGCAAGGAGAGTACAAACAACAATAGAGAACAAGAAAGAAAATAGAAATTACAACTTATCCTTTTGTAGCACAAGGCTTGATTTGCCTAGATCAAGCGTGTAGATCTCCTAACCAAAGTGTATGGAAATGTAATTGCAGTGGATAGGAGATGCTAGCCTATAGGACACGAAATTTGAGCTAAGAGAAGAAGTAGCCAATTGTCACTATGCTCAATTTGCTCACAAACAGGTTGCTCAAAGTATGCTCAAAGATTTCTCAAGTGTAACAAGTGAGTTTAGGTGTCCTAAGGCATGTCCTATTTATAGGAATGTCCTACAAGTGCTTAAGGACGTTCTAGACACCTTCTAGGGGTTTCTAAGTGCTTAACTAGCCGTTAGGTACAAGTTTGTTTCTTTAGCAACGGCTAATTAATTAATTCTGCAGTTGCTGTCAGAGTCCATCTCAGTCGAGAAATGGTCGACCGAGACACCTACTCGGTCAAACTTTTGTCGACCGACAGGCTCTATGGATCAAGTGTATGCAACGTTTATCTCCAACTGCCAACCACCTTGTCAGCTGTGTCTAACGGCTACTTGGGTCTTTCTCGGTCGAGAAGATTGTCGACCGAGAGTGTCTCGGTCGAGGAGTTAGTCGACCGAGATTGACCCTGTTTCAATTTTTCAATTAAGGCACTAAGTGTGTGTATGAGTGTGCATATGTGACACTTATTTGAAGGGGATGACCTATCTAAATGTGATGTTTATCTAGGGAGAATCTAACGCTTGATTTACATGAAATCTAAGTACTTGTACATTATATATTTGTACAAGTTTTTACAAAGTGATTACATTTCATGAAAATATAAATATGTAAGCATATGGATTTCCCTAATTGCTTTGTCATCCACCTTATTCCTGCAACACTCAAGTAGCACGTTAGATTAACAAGAATGAAATGTTTGTCATTATCAAAACAAAGGGATTTACAAATGTCCATTTAGCCAACAGTTACTAGCTCTAGAAAAGGGGTTCACATCCTCTATGTCCTATGCAGTATGCCAGTAAATCTCAAGCTTACACTCCCCCATGAGCACCACAAGTCAACATATGAGATGTGCTTGACATAGAGGTGGTCACAGAGGATGGTAATAGAAGATTTGATCTCCTAGAAAAGTAGTATAAAATTTATTATAGGAAAAAAAAGGAGTATAGCATGCTTTGGCTAAAAGAATCATCTTCATAGAACCTTTTCAGCAATTTTTTTAAAATAATACTGGTAAGAGCAGCACTTTACTATTCTGGTCATGAAACAACACAACTTTTAACGTTATATTAAACTTTTAAAAAAAATGATTAAAATGTCACAGAGTGTGATCTTCTTTGACTTACTAGCAAAAACACATTCTAAGCACGTGCAATTCAATTGAAATTGTCTAAAAGTATTTATAAAAATTGCATATTTTGCTGAATAATTTTGACTTGCAACTTCAATGAAAATATCACACATGTATTTAAGTGAAGTAGAAGGTAGATGGGTAATTAAACTTTCATTATAATTGGTTTCTTAGTTAGGAACATGATTATTATTGCATTGTCATGTATAATAATTTATGTACATTTCAAAAATAAAGAGAACATATTCACTAATAATGAGAATTGAATTATCATGCAAATATTAATATACAACCCCAGTAACAACCAATTAATCTCATATACCAAAATGTGAGATTAATGAAGTAGTTAGAAGAGAGTGCACATTGAGTAACAACCAACTTATTGCATATCAGAAAGATAATCACCCAAATAGATTGCTTAAATGCACAGACATATTGGACCATTGAGCACATAAATAGATTTCTAGAAGTTCTATGAATACCATTTTTATAGTCGAGGCATTGATTTATATTATACAACACAAGGTGCATATATGATAGACTAATTAGCACGCAGACAGACCATTAGAACACACATATTGATTTGAATGATGAGCACACAAATTACTGTTACAAATATAGATTGAACTAAGACTAAAAAATTAGTGATTCTATAGTAGGTCCATCCTCTTTATTTGATGTGGAAGAAAAATAACTATGAAACAAAATGTCGAGGAAAAACAAAGCCATGAGGTAATTCAAAATACCAAAAAAAATGGCCAACATATGAAATAGTTCGGAAACAACTGTGATTTTTTTGAAATAAATTGTATTATCATTGCATAGCAAATTAGAGAAGAAAATTTGTTGTATTAAAAAATTAATCTGGAAGACGGGAAGCCTAACCAACCAGGGAAGTAGTTATACCAATTGATGTCTGTTGAAGCAGCTCAAACCAGAAATATTGAAAGCGATGAATAAAAAAGAAAAAGCAACCAGCTGATCTCATATACACAATGTAGTACGAATGAAGTAGCTCAAAGAGAGTGCATTGAGTAACAACCCGCTTGTTACATATTGCGCAAATAACACTCAAATAGACTTCTTAAACACACATACAAATTGGACCAGTGAGTACATAGATAGTTTTTTGGAAGTCCTACGAATACCAATTTCTTTTGTGGAGGTAAGGATTTATATTGTACAATGAAGATACACATACAATGGACAGATTAGCATACAAACAGACTATTAGAACACACATGGTGATTTGAAGGATGAGCACACAAATTCTTGGTACACATACAGACTTAACTAAGACTCAAAAAATTGTTCTTCTGTAGAAGCTCCTTCCTCTTTATTTGATGTGGAAGGAAATTAATTCTAAAATAAAATGTTGATAGAAAACAAATACATGATGTAGTTCGAATTACAAATAAAAAATGTTGAGCATCTGAAATAATTCAACAACAACTATAGTTCTTTTAAGTAAATTGTAACATCATCCAGTGCATAACAAATCAGTGAAGCAACATTTTTGTATCAAAAAATTATTTTAGTAGACGGGCAACCTCACCAACCACAGAAGTAGCTACACCAATTGACACACATTGAAGAAGCTCAAACTAGAAAAAGTAAAAGCGATCAATTAAAAAGAAAAAAAAAGAATCAGTTGATTTCATATACCACAATGTAGTACTAATGAAGTAAAGAGCACATTGAGTAACAACTGGTTTATTGCATATTAGGAAAATTAGGCAAATTAACACCCAAATAGACAGCTTAAACATATAGACAAAATGGACCGGTTAGCACATAGATAGTTTGTTGGAAGCCTATAAATATAAATTCTGTTTGTCGAGGTAATGATTATATTGTACAGCAATAGTTACACATATAATAGATTGATTAGTATGCACACAGACTATTGGAACACACATGATGATTTGAATGACGAGCACACAAATTACTGGTACACACACCAATTGAACTAAAACTAAAAAAATTGTGCTTCTATAGAAGCTCCATCCTCTTTATTTGATGTGGAAGAAAATTAACTGAAAGATGAAATGTCAAGAAAAAACAAAGACATGAAGTAGTTCGAATTGCAAATAAAAAATGGTGAGTGTCTCAAATAGTTCGACAACAACTATAATTTTTTTAAAATAAATTTTATTATCTCCGAATCCATAAAAATCAAAGAAGCAACTTTGTGTATCAACAAATTAAGATGGCAGATGGGTAGCATAACCAACCACAAAACTAGCTACACCAATTGGCTCCCTGTGAAGCAACTCAAACTGGAAAATTGAAAGTGATGACTTAAAAAGAAAAGACAATCGATCGATCTCATATACCACAATGTAGTACAAATGAAGGACCTCAAAGATAGAGCACATTGAGTAACAACTAGCTTACTACATATTGGACAAATTAACTGTGGGCTCCGATCTCCAAACCACGATATAAACACGATTTTAAACTTAGCTGGAGCATTCGATTAACAGCGGAAGAAAAAAATCACGGGAAATTAAAACTTTTTGAGATAAGAGCTTGAAACCATAAAACTTCTTCCATAAAAAGGGAATAAACTGTTTACATCTCTGATAATTACTTCTTGAGTAATTATACACATCATGATACAAAATCTCAAGAGTCAGACCAAAATCTCAGACCAATAACTCCTAGGACCTGAGAGTACAGAGACGGCATAGGTCTATTTAACAACATGACTCAGCAGTCAGTATCTCCACCTGAGATTCACTACTGCTCTTGGTGCTGCTGCTGCTGGTTTTGGTCACCTGTAGGCTGGTTTCTCCGTCTTCGACGACCACCTAAAAAGTTGAAGTCTACGGGGTGAGACAATTTTAAATAATTGTCCCAGTGAGAGTTATAACTCTCCACTAGAAGCTTTATATAGCAAATCAAAGAACAACAAGCAATAACAGCTTTTAAGGTAAACAATATTAGATTGGTATTAAGCAGAACAACAGCAATTAAGGAATGTGAACAACACATCTACTATGTAGTGTAACATCATTCAAGTATCTCGTAGTTTAACCTAAGCAGTTATACTACGCGGCTGATTATGTTTTACAAACATCATTATGCCCTGCGGAGATGTGGTATACCGATCATACTCCAATCGATCACTGTTAAGTCGCATCGGTATCATACTTAGGTCATCAAAAGAGCCGGATTCTTATGACCTCATCTTCCTCAGTCAAAGTGAGGATAACTTGCAGGACATCTTGCGTCTCTGCTAATATAGCTCACCAAGGTAATCTGGTACTTCGCTATTTTTAGAGTTACAGTGGCATTTTGTACTCTATTCGTCATCGAGAGATTTCTTGTTTATCTCTGATCGATGCAATACAAGGATTTCCTCGAGTGTTACAACATAAACATATAGTGAAGGGTTGATGGATTAAGATACATCTACATCAATTCCTACACTAGGATGTAAGGATTTACACATCCATATTCCCCCACATACTCAAAAGTATGTGATCCAGGAGTTCCCTTAGGAAAACCTATTTCACCATCATTTTGCTTTTCTGACAATGATGGATCTATGATCAGGGCTCTACATTGTATGATTATACTTGATTAGTTAGGTACATTTTAGTATTCTTTTAACATCATACATGTTCTCAAACATTAATCATTAGCATAGCAGCTATGAAAGTAGAATACTTAAATGTAACAAGTCTAACTCACATAAATTATCATTTCTCAATCATCTCATAACAAGTCATCTGTTAAGCATGACCTTGATGATACTCATGGCTCTCACAGCCTAATAATCTCATTAGATGCCACTTACTAGGCAACATGGTATTCCACTATTCATAAAGCTAATAACATGCTTTCAATGAATGTGGTATCATCATCCTTACCTGGTTATGATTATCTTCCCATGAGAACCTGCATGGTCAATTCAACTGATAACAGTAAACAATTCATTTCAAAGAAGTTATACCTTCCTACTCTTACAAGAGTTAAGTTCCCTGATTTTCATCAATTAGGGTTTACTATTCACATTACATGTCATCACCCTAGAATTAGGGTTCACTATTCACCTCATGGTGAATTGAACTCATAACATCATCATGTATGAGAAACATCATCATTAAAACCCTCAGATAAGATTTAAGATTCATCCATTATCATAATTAGGGTTTCCATGATCTCACATAAATGGATCATACCCTAATCATGCACATTCATATATATTGAAGGTACTCAACTTGAATTTCAACCATAAATGGTACTTTCTCTCTCCTCTTACTAGTAGATGGTGATTACACCACTCTAGATTAGGTTGGGTCAAGTCATCATTGACTAGCATAAACCAAAACATTACTATCATGTGATTAGGGTTTGATTAGAACAAGGTATTACTCAATTGAACCCCTCAAGGGTATTTTGGTAAATTACACCATTGATCACCATCATGGGTCAATTCATTAGTCACTTAGTCCCTTAATGTCCTAGGTTACCATTAGGGTTTAGATCAGATCATCATTGAACCAATTCCACCTTCAATTGATCAAGTACAAACAACCTTGAAAACCTTCAAACGGTTTCAACCTTCAACCACCAAACGGTCTTGAGACCGTTTGGTCTCAAATGGTCTTGAGACCATTTGACCTCAAACGGTCTTAAGACCGTTTGGGTGTTTTGACCATTTGGGAAGGTTGATTTCCAAACCGTTTGGTGCTTATGCGGTTTGAAACCGTTTGATCAAAACGACTTGAGATTGATTGGTCCAAACGACCTTGAGATCGTTTGATCCCAAACGGTCTTGAGACTGTTTGTCCCCAAATGGTCTTGAGACCGTTTGTCCTCAAACGGTCTTGAGACTGTTTGGTCCAAATGGGCTCAAACCGTTTGGACCTCAAACATGGTTCAAAATTTACAATCGATTATGGTTATGTATGTTGAAGCCCCCAATTGGCTAAATCCATGTTAACCACTCACAAAATTGAATCAATTAGGATGAGCCTCAATCAATTGGACACCAAATTGAACCTCAATTGAAAACCAATTAGGGTTATGTCTATCTCAATTAGGGTTTCAATCGGATAATCATCAATGTTCAACAATGTGAATCAAATCAAGGTTGAACCTAACAATTGACCTCCAATTGGGCCCAAACTTGGCTCAAACGGTCTTGAGATCATTTGGACATCATCCAAACGGTCTTGAGACTGTTTTCCCAAGGTTTGGCCAAAAACCAAATCGGTTGGATAAGGGTTGAACCCTAATTAGGTCTAAAATCAGCATTTTTATCAATTCATCAATCTATTATAATTGGACCCTCAAACCATCAAATTACCTCAACCCTAGACCTCCAAACGGTCTTCAGTTGTCACAAAACGGTCTTGAGACCGTTTGGGTCCTTCAACCCAAATCTCAACAAGATCTATACTTGAAATCAGCAATTTCAGCCTGATTAGGGTTAGGGTGTTGAAGTGCCTTCAACTCTCAATTGGTTTGGAATTAGATTATGATTCTTTGTAGGAATGAAATTCAATATGTTACCAACAGACCCTCAAATGGTCGTCCCTTGGTCAACCCTATCAAACGGTCTTGAGACCGTTTTGATCCAAACGGTCTTGCAAGATCGTTTGAGATCAAACGGTTTGAGACCGTTTGACCTTAAACGGTTTGCAACCGTTTGGACCAAAAAGGGTCCAAGGTCGGTTGATAAAGCTACCTAGGAATTCATGCCCATCATATTCAACCTCTGTTCAGGTCAGTTACTCCACCGTTTTGCTTGCAAAAGTGCAAGGAAGAAGGGAGGTAGAAGAAGAACTAAAGCTTAAATAGCAAGAACAAAGATATGCATAAAAAGCAAAGAGTTTAGAGTTATAAAACCCACCTTAAATGTTGTTCCTAGAGCTCCAAGCTTCCAAGCTTCAAGCCTCTAATGGTGTCTTGAGATCCATAACTCAGCCAGAGGTGATTCTCCAAGGAAAAGATGGGGATGGTCGGCTAGAACAAAGAACCTAAGTGAGTTAACCATAGAACCAACCTTTTAAGAAGAATTCCTCCATGAATTCGAGCTAGAAGATGGTTCCTCCTCACCTTAGCACTAGTTGGTCGTTCTCCTGAGCTCCAGAGCTTTGCCTTAGCCTGTTTGAGAGAGATGACAAGTGAAGAGGATAAAGGATCCGTTCACTTGGTTTGCAAGGGTT
Organism: Alisma plantago-aquatica; assembly: GCA_963693085.1. Taxonomy (NCBI): domain Eukaryota; kingdom Viridiplantae; phylum Streptophyta; class Magnoliopsida; order Alismatales; family Alismataceae; genus Alisma; species Alisma plantago-aquatica. The sequence goes on along the minus strand of OY856410.1, from coordinate 219,336,826 downwards.
TTAGCTTATATAGCTTAGGCTAATTTCCACCATAAGGTCCTCTAAAACCTGGATTTCTCATCTAAGTCCCTCCTTGTTTCTATGGCACGTCCAAAACATCCGAACTTAAGCAAAGCTCATCAAAACTCAAGATCTAAGGGTAAAGAAAGCCAACTTTCAACTAGAGTACATACATGAAAGGTCTCCTTACTCATTCTTAGTGAATTTTTACCACAAAGATCATTTTTCTTATCTGATTACTCATTCATGTGTCCCTCTCATCAGTTTTACTCTAAATGATGTCAAGAGTCATAAAAGATGTTCTAGAGGTATATTTTACAAATTGCACCCCATATTTTGGGTAATTTGCACTTTACCCCAAAATTAGGGTTTTTAAGCACAAGGATCATTCCACAAGCTGCATCTTGATGCCCAAGCTTGGGAAATCCATCATACCTCATCATATTTACTTATATGATGACTCATCATCAAAGGAACATCTTAACCTATGAATTTTGCAAGCTAATACCATTAACTGGGTAATTTGCACATAGGTCCCTACATTACAAAACAATACTACAACTTTGTTTATAAAGGAGCAAAATTGAAAGTATATGTTCCTGAGGAACTTAATTACATGCCAGGGAAGTAATCACAAGTATATAATTACATATTTAGGCAAAACTTCTAGGGTTAGGTTATAACCCAGGTCAGGGATGTTACAAATTATCCACCCCTTACAAGGATTTCGTCCCCGAAATCGATAAAACATATTAGGAGAAAAGAGCAGGGTATTTCCTTATCATCTTATCCTCTAGTTCCCAAGTGGCTTCTTCGACACCACGATGATTCCAGAGGACTTTCACAAGGCTTATGTCTTTCTTCTTTAGCTTTTTAATTCTATTATCAAGGATTGACACTAGTCCTTCCTCATAAGTTATATCTTCATTCAATTCTACTTCCATAGGTTATAGAACTGACTCGGTGTCTGGGTGACATTTCCTCAGCATAGAAATGTGGAACACAGGGTGTAACTTCTGCAACTCTGGAGGTAACTCTAATCTATAGGCTACCTTTCCAACTCATTCAATGATTGGATAAGGCCCCATAAATCTAGGAGCTAACTTCCCCATCCTTCCAAAACGAAGGACTCCTTTCCAAGGTGAGACCTTAAGGTACACTCTATCTCCAACCTGGAACTCTAAGGGTTTACGACGTCTGTCAGCATAAGACTTCTGCCTATCCTGTGCAGTCTTAAGCTGTTGCTGTATAACTTTGATCTTCTATGTAGTCTGTTGTACAAGATCAGGACCTAACAACTGATGCTCACCAGTCTCATACCAACATAAGGGTGATCTACAACGTCTACCATACAAGGCTTCATAAGGTGCCATATCAATACTATGTTGATAGCTATTGTTATAGGCAAACTCTATCAAGCTTATATGTAGATCCCAACTTCCAGTAAATTGGAGAACACATGCTCTCAACAAGTCTTCCAAGGTCTGTATAGTCCTTTCTGGCTGTCCATCAGTCTATGGATGAAAGGTTGTACTAAACCTTAACTTGGTGCCTAAAGCTCTATGTAACTGCTCCCAAAAATGACTTGTAAATTGGGGACCTCTGTCAAAAACTATAGTGACAGGTACTCCGTGCAAACGCACTATCTCTTGAACATACAACTGTGATAACCGTTCAGTGGAATAGGTTGTTTTGACAGGTAAGAAATGAGCTGTCTTTGTCAACCTATCAACAATTACCCAAATGGAATCATGTCCTTTGTTTGTCATGGGTAGGCCAACAACAAAGTCCATGGTCACATGGTCCCACTTCCATTGTGGTATGGGTAATGGTTGCATTGTTCCTGCAGGCTTCTGGTGTTCAGCCTTAACTTGCTGACACACAGGACATCTCAGAACAAACTCAGCTACATCCTTCTTCATCCCAGGCCACCAATACATATCTTTCAAGTTTCGATACATCTTGGTGCTCCCTGGATGCATAGCATACATTGAAGAATGAGCTTCCTCCAGGACTAACTTCCTTAAGTTATCCACATCAGGCACTATCATCCTACTATGATAGCATGCCACTTGATCATCTGAATCATGGAAACCATCTCGCTTCTCATCACCATACTCAGATCTGATCTGCTGAACTACAGCATCAACTCGCTGTGCCTCCTTTATCTGCTCTCTTAGGGTAGGTTTAATATGCATCTCAACTAACAAACCGGCTAACAATGACACCTTTAACTGCACATTGTCTTGCCTTAAAGAGATAAGCATATCTCTTCTAGAGCGTACTAAGGAACTTAGTTGTGATCTATCCATGGTTGATGTTGTTGATTTCCTACTCAGAGCATCTGCAACCATATTGGCCTTCCCTGGATGGTAATCAATTGTACAGTCGTAGTCCTTGATTAACTCCATCCAGTGACGTTGCCTCATGTTAAGCTCATGCTGAGAGATGATATACTTAAGATTCTTATGGTCTGTGAAAATCTGGAAGGTTTCTCCGTAGAGATAATGTCTCCAGATCTTCAAGGCATGAACCACAGCCGCTAACTCCAGATCGTGTGTCGTATAATTCTCCTCATGTTTCTTAAGCTGTCGGGAAGAAAAAGAAATCACTTGTTTATCCTGCATCAACACACATCCGAGTCCATTCTTGGAGGCATCACAGAAAACTATATATCCTTTTCCTTGCTCGGGTAGCACAAGCACAGGTGCACTTGTCAACCTCTCCTTCAACAGCTGAAAGGACTGTTGACACTTATCACTCCAGGCAAAAGGAACATCTTTCCGGGTTAACTTGGTCAAGGGTAAGGCTATAGAACTGAAGTTCTTAATGAACCTTCGGTAGTAGCCAGCTAACCCCAAGAAACTTCGAATCTCTGTCGGTGTCTTCGGTTGTTCCCACTGTAGAACAGATTCTACCTTTTTAGGGTCAACACGAATACCCGAGGTAGAAACAACATGACCAAGAAAAGATACTTCTGATAACCAGAACTCACACTTGCTAAACTTAGCATATAGCTTATGTCCTCTTAGCAAGGTTAAAGCTTGGTGAAGATGTTGCTCATGCTGCTGAGCATCCTTACTATAAATCAGAATGTCATCTATGAAGACGACAACACATTGATCAAGGAAAGGTCGAAAGACTCTATTCATGAGTTCCATGAATGCAGTTGGTGCATTGGTTAGTCCAAACGACATAACTGTGAACTCATAGTGACCATATCTTATCCTAAAGGCAGACTTAGATATGTCATTGTCCTTAATGTTGAGTTGATGATATCCAGATCTTAAGTCTATCTTTGAAAAGACTGTTGCACCACGCAACTGGTCAAAAAGATCATCAATCCTCGGCAGAGGGTACTTATTCTTTATTGTTACTTTATTGAGTTGTCTGTAATCAATGCACAATCGCATTGACCCATCTTTCTTTTTAACAAACAAAACCGGAGCACCCCAAGGTGAGGTACTCGGTCGGATGAAACCTTTCTCAAGTAAATCTTGAAGCTGTTTCTTGAGTTCGGACATCTTGGCAGGCGCCATCCTATATGGTGTCTGGGCTATGGGTTTTGTTTCTGGGACCAAATTGATCTCAAAATCAATTTCCCACAGAGGTGGTATACTGGGAAGTTCTTCAGGAAACACATCCTCGAATTCCCTGACTACCGGAACTTCATCAGGGTTGGGGCTCTCTTTGGTAACATTTACCACATGGGCCAAGAATGCATAACATCCTTGCCTCATCAGCCTATCAGAAACCATAGCTGACACAAGACATGTGGGCAGAATCTTTCTTTCTCCTTGAAAGATCCATGTGTTGCTTTCATCAGCAATCACAACCAACTTGGACTCACAATCCAAGATAACTCGATACCTTTCTAAGGTATCCATCCCGAGGATTATATCAAATCCTTGCATATCCAGTGGTATAAGGTCCACTTGAATGCGATGATCAGAAAAGAAGAGGATATAGGGAGAGCATACCTCCTGCAAAATAGCAGACCCACTCAACGGAGTCTCTAACAACAAGCTATCTACCCTATGACTAATTGTTATATTGCAGTTGTGAATCACTCTTCGAGTGATAAAGGAGTGCGTAGCACCCGGGTCAATTAGAACAGATACTACACAAGATTTAAACATATCAGAATATAAAAGTTCCATCTGACCTGCCACTACATGTGGATCGACCACTGCATCTGGTGGGTTCATAGCATCGAACCTCGCTGTCTCCTGGGGTTGAGTTGGTGCAGATGATCTAGCTTGAGACGCTTTCCCACGTCCTCGAGCTTCTCCTTGAGATTGCCTTTTCTGTGATCCCTATTGACCTTGTCTTAGAGGCTGTGTCACACTGACAGGCTTAGATCGGCAGTCCTTCATCAAATGCCCCACCTTACCACAGTTGTAGCAACTTCTCTCCAATTGTTGTGGTCTTGGTGGTCCAGTAACCGACATTGATGCAGAACTCTAAGTCGCTTGAGGTGGTTGTCCTCGTCCTCTACCTCTACTTGGAGACCACTAAGTTTGAGAACTTGATCTAGGTGGTGGAGAGTTAGGTGTAGAGGATCTAGGCTTCTTAAAGTCCCTAGATGAAGAACCCTGGAATTGTGGATATCTCTTATGGGTTTGCCTCTTCTCTACTATGGATCTTTCTATCCTTCGGACTGACTCAACAAAGGTAGCGAACCTCTCCCGATTTTCTAGAGAAGACACGGGAGTAGTCATGTTGGCATTCAAACCCTTCTCAAACCTTCTGATCCTCTCTTCTTCTGTGGCAGCCATCTGCGGACAGAATCATACTTACTCCATGAACTTAGCTTCATACTCGCTAACGTTCATCATGCCCTACCTTAATCTCTCGAATTGAGAGATCTTCTCGTCCAGGAAGGTCTTTGGAAAATATCTGAGGACAAATTCCCGACGAAAGTCTTCCCACGAGATCTGTATTCCAGGCCTCTTCTGCTCTTCCATGGTCCACCAGTGACCAGCACTTCCTTTGAGAAGATAGACAGCGTGTCTGACCTTCTCAGCTTCAGGGATGTTCAAGATTCTGAAGGCTTTCTCCAACTCAGTTAACCACAGATTGGCATCTGTGGGGTCAGCTGTCCCAAAGTATTCGGTAGCTCCGACACGATGAAGTCGCTCGAACGTATTACTGATACCTTGACCTTCAGGCTGGACAGGTGCCCTGGGTGCAGGCATAGGCATCCTATCGGTAATGTGTGTCATGGCAGTCATAAACTGCCCGAACATAGTCTGAATAGCTGGATTCCCCATGTCGGCTGGGTCAAACTGAGATGGCTCCATAGGTGGCTCAGGTACAGGTTGCTCTATTTCTAGGTTCCTTGCACCTTCTCGAGGTGCAGCAACACTACTTTCCGCCTCGTACTCCTCATATGGTCCAGACATCCTTACTTATCTTCTTCTCCTGAGGAGCAGAAGATTCTATTAGATAAGGGAGAAACACTAAGGATAGACTCGACATCCTAAGTCCTATGTCTCTGTAGACTCAGCGAACCTAGAGCTCTGATACCAATTAATTGTGGGCTCCGATCTCCAAACCACGATATAAACACGATTTTAAACTTAGCGGGAGCATTCGATTAACAGCGGAAGACAAAAATCACGGGAAATTAAAACCTTTTGAGATAAGAGCTTGAAACCATAAAACTTCTTCCATAAAAAGGGAATAAACTGTTTACATCTCTGATAATTACTTCTTGAGTAATTATACACATCATGATACAAAATCTCAAGAGTCAGACCAAAATCTCAGACCAATAACTCCTAGGACTTGAGAGTACAGAGACGGCATAGGTCTATTTAAAAACATGACTCAGCAGTCAGTATCTCCACCTGAGATTCACTGCTGCTCCTGGTGTTGTTGTTGCTGGTTTTGGTCACCTGTAGGCTGGTTTCTCCGTCTTCGACGACCACCTAAAAATTTGAAGTTTACGGGGTGAGACAATTTTAAATAATTATCCCAACGAGAGTTATAACTCTCCACTAGAAGCTTTATATAGCAAATCAAAGAACAACAAGCAATAACATCTTTTAAGGTAAACAATAGTAGATTGGTATTACGCGGAACAATAGCAATTAAGGAATGTGAACAACACATCTACTATGTAGTGTAACATCATTCAAGTATCTCATAGTTTAACCTAAGTAGTTATACTATGCGGCTGATTATGTTTTACAAACATCATTATGCCCTGCGGAGATGAGGTATACCGCTCATACTCCAATCGATCACGGTTAAGTCGCATCGGTATCATACTTAGGTCATCAAAAGAGTCGGATTCTTATGACCTCATCTCCTCAGTCAGAGTGAGGATAACTTACAGGACATCTTGCGTCTCTGCTAATATAGCTCACCAGGGTAATTTGGTACTTCGCTATTTTTAGAGTTACAGTGGCATTCTGTACTCTCTTCGTAATCGAGAGATTTCTTGTTTATCTCTGATCGATGCGGTATAAGGATTTCCTCGAGTGTTACAGCATAAACATATAGTGAAGGGTTGATGGATTAAGATACATCTACATCAATTCCTACACTAGGATGTAAGGATTTACACATCCATATTCCCCAACATACTCAAAAGTATGTGATCCAGGAGTTCCCTTAGGAAAACATGTTTCACCATCATTTTGCTTTCCTGACAATGATGGATCTATGATCAGGGCTCTACATGGTATGATTATACTTGATTAGTTAGGTACATTTTAGTATTCTTTTAACATCATACATGTTCTCAAACATTAATCATTAGCATAGCAGCTATGAAAGTAGAATACTTAAATGTAACAAGTCTAACTCACATAAATTATCATTTCTCAATCATCTCATCACAAGTCATCTGTTAAGCATGACCTTGATGATACTCATGGCTCTCACAGCCTAATAATCTCATTAGATGCCACTTACTAGGCAACAGGGTATTTCACTATTCATAAAGCTAATAACATGCTTTCAATGAATGTGGTATCATCATCCTTACCTAGTTATGATTATCTTCCCATAAGAACTTGCATGGTCAATTCAACTGATAACAGTAAACAATTCATTTCAAAGAATTTATACCTTCCTACTCTTACAAGAGTTAGGTTCCCTGATTTTCATCAATTAGGGTTTACTATTCACATTACATGTCATCACCCTAGAATTAGGGTTCACTATTCACCTCATGGTGAATTGAACTCATAACATCATCATGTATGAGAAACATCATCATTAAAACCCTCAGATAAGATTTAAGATTCATCAATTATCATAATTAGGGTTTCCATGATCTCACATAAATGGATCATGCCCTAATCATGCACATTCATATATATTGAAGGTACTCAACTTGAATTTCAACCATAAATGGTACTTTCTCTCTCCTCTTACTAGTAGATGGTGATTACACCACTCTATATTAGGTTGGGTCAAGTCCTCATTGACTAGCATAAGCCAAAACATTACTATCATGTGATTAGGGTTTGATTAGAACAAGGTATTACTCAATTGAACCCCTCAAGGGTATTTTGGCAAATTAAACCATTGATCACCATCATGGGTCAATTCATTAGTCACTTAGTCCCTTAATGTCCTAGGTTACCATTAGGGTTTAGATCAGATCATCGTTGAACCAATTCCACCTTCAATTGATCAAGTACAAACAACCTTGAAAACCTTCAAACGGTTTCAACCTTCAACCACCAAACAGTCTTGAGACCGTTTGGTCTCAAATGGTCTTGAGACCGTTTGGGTGTGTTGACCGTTTGGGAAGGTTGACTTCCAAACCGTTTGGTGCGTATGCGGTTTGAAACCGTTTGATCAAAACGACTTGAGATCGATTGGTCCAAACGAACTTGAGATCGTTTGAGCCCAAACGGTCTTGAGACCGTTTGGATCCAAACGGTCTTGAGACTGTTTGGTCCAAATGGGATCAAACCGTTTGGACCTCAAACATGGTTCAAAAGTTACAATTGATTATGGTTATGTATGTTGAAGCCCCCAATTGGCTAAATCCATGTTAACCACTCACAAAATTGAATCAATTAGGATGATCCTCAATCAATTGGACACCAAATTGACCCTCAATTGAAAACCAATTAGGGTTAAGTCTATCTCAATTAGGGTTTCAATCGGATAATCATCAATGTTCAACAATGTGAATCAAATCAAGGTTGAACCTAACAATTGACCTCCAATTGGGCCCAAACTTGGCTCAAACGGTCTTGAGATTATTTGGACATCATCCAAACGGTCTTGAGACCGTTTGCCCAAGGTTTGGCCAAAAACCAAATCGGTTGGATAAGGGTTGAACCCTAATTAGGTCTAAAATCAGCATTTTTATCAATTCATCAATCTATTATAATTGGACCCTCAAACCATCAAATTACCTCAACCCTAGACCTCCAAACGGTCTTGGGTTGTCACCAAACGGTCTTGAGACCGTTTGGATGAAACCCCAAATGGTCTTGAGACAGTTTGGGTCCTTCAACCCAAAACTCAACAAGATCTATACTTGAAATCAGCAATTTCAGCCCGATTAGGGTTAGGGTGTTGAAGTGCCTTCAACTCTCAATTGGTTTGGAATTAGATTATGATTCTTTGTAGGAATGAAATTCAATATGTTACCAACAGACCCTCAAATGGTCGTCCCTTGGTCAACCCTATCAAACATTCTTGAGACCGTTTTGATCCAAACGGTCTTGCAAGATCTTTTGAGATCAAACGGTTTGAGACTGTTTGACCTTAAACGGTTTGCAACCGTTTGGACCAAAAAGGGTCCAAGGTCGGTTGATAAAGCTACCTAGGAATTCACGCCCATCATCTTCGACCTCTGTTCAGGTCAGTTACTCCACCGTTTTGCTTGCAAAAGTGCAAGGAAGAAGGGAGGTAGAAGAAGAACTAAAGCTTAAATAGCAAGAACAAAGATATGCATAAAAAGCAAAGAGTTTAGAGTTATAAAACCCGCCTTAAACATTGTTCCTAGAGCTCCAAGCTTCCAAGCTTCAATCATCTAATGGTGTCTTGAGCTCCATAACTTGGCCAGAGGTGATTCTCCAAGGAAAAGATGGGGATGGTCGGCTAGAACAAAGAACCTAAGTGAGTTAACCATAGAACCAACCTTTTAAGAAGAATTCCTCCATGAATTTGAGCTAGAAGATGGTTCCTCCTCACCTTAGCACTAGTTGGTCGTTCTCCTGAGCTCCATAGCTTTGCCTTAGACTGTTTGAGAGAGATGAGAAGTGAAGAGGATAAAGGATCCGTTCACTTGGTTTGCAAGGGTTTTAGCTTATATAGCTTAGGCTAATTTCCACCATAAGGACCTCTAAAACATGGATTTCTCATCTAAGTCCCTCCTTGTTTCTATGGCACGTCCAAGCCATCCAAACTTAAGAAAAGCTCATCAAAACTCAAGATCTAAGGGTAAAGAAAGCCAACTTTCAACTAGAGTACATACATGAAAGGTCTCCTTACTCATTCTTAGTGAATTTTTACCACAAAGATCATTTTTCTTATCTGATTACTCATTCATGTGTCCCTCTCATCATTTTTACTCTAAATGATGTCAAGAGTCATAAAAGATTTTCTAGAGGTATATTTTACAAATTGCACCCCATATTTTGGGTAATTTGCACTTTACCCCAAAATTAGGGTTTTTAAGCACAAGGATCATTCCACAAGCTGCATCTTGATGCCCAAGCTTGGGAAATCCATCATACCTCATCATATTTACTTATATGATGACTCGTCATCAAAGGAACATCTTAACCTGTGAATTTTGCAAGCTAATCCCCTTAACTGGGTAATTTGCACATAGGTCCCTGCATTACAAAACAATACTACAACTTTGTTTATAAAGGAGCAAAATTGAAAGTATATGTTCCTGAGGAACTTAATTACATGCCAGGGAAGTAATCACAAGTATATAATTACATATTTAGGCAAAACTTCTAGGGTTAGGTTATAATCCAGGTTAGGGATGTTACATTAACATCCAAATTGACTGCATAAACACACAAAAAAATTTGACAGGTGACCACATAGACAGTTTGTTGGAAGTCCTATGAATACAAATTTTTTTGTCGAGGTAATTATTTATATTGTATAGTAAAAGATACACATATAGGGGACTGATTAGCATGGAAATAGGCTATTCACACACATTCTGATTTGAATAATGATCACACAAATTAAGGGTACACTCACAAACTGAACTAAGATTGAAAAATTGTGCACTTCTATAGCAGCTTCATCCTCTTTACTTGATGTGGAAGAAAATTAACAGTAACATGAATTGTCGAGAAAAACAAAGACATGTGGTAGTTCAAATCACAAACAAAATATTGTGAGCATCAGAAACAATATGGAAATGACTACAATTTTTTTTTGAAATAAATTGTATTATCATCTAGTGCATACAAATTAGAGAAGCAACTTTGTTGTGTCAACAAATTAAGTTGGAAAACGGGAAACATAACCAACCAATTAAATTTCTACACCAATTGACACCCGCTAAAGCAACTCAAACTAGAAAAAAATGAAAGCGATGAAATAAAAAGAAAAAGAAAATTGGTGAAGCAGATGCAAAGATCAACACACATGCCACAACTTTTTTTGAACTAATGAACTCACAAATAGATTGTTGAATTACATAATTAAGTTGATGAATCACATAGATGTGTTGTTGAAGCATGGAGATAGATGTCACAAGCATACTCTGTAAGCATACAAACATATTGGTTAGAGGAGCTAGCACATATCAAAATAACACTAGTTTAAGTAGCACTTTATTCTCGGTCATAAAACTACACAACTTTTAACATTATATTAAAATATATAAAAAGATGAAAATGTCACAAAGTGTGACATTTTTGAACCTAAATGCTAAAGAGTATATATTAGCCTATTCAGTTAATTGGTTAATTAGTTAGTGGGCCTTTAGTGTCTCGCCCCATTTAGATTACTTGGGACACAAGTCTCATGATTTCTCCCTTACTCATGTATATAGGATAGGGTTGTACGTCTTTTATTAATTGAATTAGTTCAATACAATATTTTTACATGGTATGAGAGAAATGAATAGTATGATGACGTGAACAATATGTAGTGTGAATAGTAACTCTAGCATGAACAGTAATTCCATCATGAACAATACTTTGGCATGAACATTAATTATGGCATGAACGGTATGCAGCGTGAACAATAACTCTGGTGTGAACACTACGACATAAATAGTAACTCCTAGAGAGAGCAACAGAGGGGTGCCTCTGCTTTTGGGTGGTTGCCACTATCTCCATGGCTTAGGCCAGCCACCTACCAAGCAGATCCCAACCTTCATGGCTCATCCTCCTCTATCTTGTTTGATCTTATCTTCTTTACGTGCATTGACGTCATCCTTCCTGACTATCTCCTATCTATCTATACATCTTTCGCCGCATCATTCCCCCCGCCGAATCACAAATTCGTCAGCTACAAGTAGCAGTGCCACTGTCATCGACCACAACTACCACCAATCCCAGGAGCAGCAATCAGTGCCATCGCAATTGCAGCCATCGCCTCTAACATTGCATCATCCTGATGTTCTCAACACCAGCCTTCACCGCCTCACATCGAGAGGCTCCACACTTCACTCTACATGCAACCTCATGGCATGAAATATCTATGGAGCCGTACAGGAGACCAATGTCATCTTCTTTATTGCGGCCAAGTGCTACATCAGTCGAGCAACACAATCATTGCCATCTTTTGTGTCTGTCCGTTGATGAGTTGCTGCCTCATTATCCAACAACCGTATCCCCAGCCGGCAATCACACTCTTCAACCGTCATCATCATCATCAATGCCTATAGATCACTGCTCCATGTTGTTGTCCTGCTGCTATTCATCACACAATTGCCATCCATTATCTCTATCCATTCAACATGTTGTCCTACTGCTATTCACTCCACTATATCACCCCAAAGTGTTCAACCCCAATATCTATTTTTTACTACCTCCAACAACTTCTCTATCTCTATTGATATTCGGGTCTATCTTTGGCTAATCTGATCCATTTTTAGCCTAATCAGATTTTTTGAGATTAGATATATTTAATTTTCTACCTGGATCTTACATTGACCAATTTGGCATATTTTCTCTGGTTATTGGTTTCCATTCTCCACATACTACCGATCTCCATATCACAAATTCCTCTCAAATCCACCAATTCTTTTCCCACCCATCATGTGTGTATCCCTTTTTCCACGTGCATGGGGTCATATATCCTTTTCTCCACACCAAAGACTCACTCTAGTCGTATTTGGTGTGGGGGAATAGAGAGGAGGGGAAGAGATGAGGAGAGAGAGTGTGTGTGAGAGAATATGCACAAGAGAGAGAGTATGAGAAGAGATGATATATGTATTCAGGCTACTTATTCGAGGCTACTATGGAGCTTCATATTGTTCTGCACATTTATTCTCCAATTCTAGACAGCATTGAAGGATCTCCACTACATCATTGACATTGAGCTTCTCGCATTCGTACCGCATTATGTACGACATGATAAGAGTTTTCTACGCATATTTCAACCCTCTTAGTTCCTCTTTCTTCGATGTAAATGGTGGTTCAGTTGATCACTCTTGTTGCATTCTTGAGAGACATATGGGTGCTTCTTCAGATTTCTCTGAAGCTCAACAATTTCAAGCCTGCCAAGTCTACATCTACAAGGTTGATCAATCCATTTTTATCATCACCGAGTTATTTTTATCATGTCTTCATCGAGTTGCATATGTTGTATTAGCATCACCTTCTGCTGATCTTCTTGACACTTTCCTTGATGGATGATATCTCCTTTCCTAACAAGCCCCCAAGGTTCACGCGATAGAGTTATGGTACTTGTATCGTATCACTAACATATCATTCATTCGTGTTAGTGCCACGTTATGCACATCTTCCAAGACAATTTAAAGATTCTGCTATTGCTACATCGACATTGTGTATCCGCGTTCGTGCCGTGTTAAGTATGTATTCCAGTGAAGTTGTCGTACTCGTGGTATTGATGGTCGTCTGCTCCATGTGGTGAAGTATCTAGGTTCCATTTCAGATGTTCTTCATTCCAGATGCACTCCAAAAGACATTCATCAAAGCTTGAGGATCTTTAGCCTACAGAATACAATTTTAAAGAAAAGAGGTGTCATCGTATGATTTAAGGGGAGTATTGTTTAAGGGGAAGTATCAATCTTTTGTATGGGGAATGACAGTAATCATTTCTATTTTCGTTTATCATTTATTTTATCATTTTATCAAGTCATGTAACTCCAAGCTTGAACATGTGTTTCACCCATGATCTAGCTTGAGGGGGAGTGTTAAAGAGTATATATTAGCCTATTTACTTAATAGGTTAATTAGTTAGTGGGCCTTTAGTGTCTTGGCTCGTTTAGATTACTTGGGACACAAGACTCACAAATTCTCCCTTGCTCCTATATATAGGATGGGGTTGTACCTCTTTTATTAATTGAATTAGTTCAATACAATATTTTTTCACACTAAATATTCAAGTTGAAAGCACCATATTGTGTGACATTTTCCATTTTTTATTAAGTTTAAATTTTGAATTTCAAAATTTGTAGTGCCTTTTAATCTGATATTAATAAAGACCCAGTCCATGTGATAGGGATCCACATAAATTAAGAGTACTGATATCCAGCACACCAGATACACCATGATTCACACCCCAGTCGCGAGACTATGCCACGAGCAGTAGCCTACGCATGTGTCTTTTCGCGTATTACCGATGCTATGTCCACAATGTGCTAGTTTCAAAGTATAACAGTGTTAGAAGATGAATAGACGTTGTGATAAAAGCAAGTGATTGGGTGGTGGGTGGTTGAATGATATTATTGTCTTTGTTGCAACAGTTGCATGCATGCAACCATGCAACATGCAACCTTACAGCTATATTTGCATATTTTTTTCCTTGATGATTGTGCCACATTGTGCTATATATTTTTTAGTATAATGTCCTTGTATACTTAGCATTGTAATAGGTACATTTAAGTACTGATTTTTTGACTTATAGAAAAATGTATAAAAATATGATTTTGGTCGTGTCAAACATTATGTGCAATCCTGAAGCGGAACAAAAATATTTTCACGCTTCTTAAACATTATATTTTATATTACAAAATTCTCCTTATTGTAAGCACTATTCTAAGTAATTTTTGGTCTTATTCAGAATAATTTTTGGTAGTGCGATGACGGTCAATCAATATTATAATATATTTGTAGTAAAATGTGACCATATCACATATAAGTTGAAAGAAAATAAAAAAATTGAGTTTAAATGCAAGTGGGGGAAAAAAATTTGAATTGTATGTGGCAAGTGGATAAATGCAAGTGGTTGGATGTTAGGTGGTTGGACGACATTATTGCATTTGTTGCAACAGTTACATGTATGCAACCATGCATGCAGCAGACACACTAACATATTTATCGCCTAAAAAGTTGTGTCGCACGATGCTAAAAATGATACACGCTACTTCCTGAGGTGGGGGTGCGGATGTTGGTGGAGGTGATGTGCTCCTAAAAATTTTTCTAAATTAAAGTATGCTAGTTTGGAAAATATATTTTGAAAGGTGAGATGAAAATTGTACCATATTCACGTTTTCTCTTTTATAATTATATACACCACACTTGTATAATCAAACAATATCCGAAAACTCAAAACTAGAAAGGTCCAATAGCGACCACTTATAATTTTTAACCATCTAAGTTGCTATGCTTGTATGATTATGTAACATCCAGCATAAGATTATCTGTAATTCATTTGATACTGGGCCGAAGGGATGATTATCAAGCAATGGGTACTTGGGAGGAATAGGGGGGTCGTAGTCCGTGATGGGACACACACATCTTCGTGCTTTGTTTCCTATTTCATGAGACCAATAGAACCGTTCACCCCAGTTTGAGATAGGACTATGATTATGGGATTAGAACGAGACATTAGGGTTGGATTAGTCTGATTTCTATTCATGTGATGTTTAACAAAATAATTGCCATTCTGATTGGACTGAGCTCATTTGTAATGTAACATATAAAATCAAATGACATCTAAGATAGAGCTAAAACTAGATTAGGATTTTGAATCTTGCAAAAAGCAGAGAATCGATCTGGATATCTGAATTACGGAATTTCAAACGAACCCCATTAATTTAGTTTTTAACAAACAACCACTTAACTGGATCCGGACCGTGTTAATCCAGACTACGCTTGCATGACGTCCACGTGGCAGAAGAAGACATTAGATCATGTGTCAAATGCCTCCGGGAGGAAGGCAGCACTTGTTCTATCACTCGTTTTGGAACTATATGATAAGATAATTACTAAACCTTGATTTGTTAAAAGCAACTCGTTCACTAATTTCCTTCCCATCCAGAGACTGGTTCTTTTCTCCGTTCTCTCACTCGTTTCAGAACTATATGATAATAAGATAACCTGGTTATATGGTAGGGTAAAGGTTCCGCATCACCATTTGATCTGATTTGTTCTTTCTTCTAGTGTTTATATATCTGATACTTTCGCATACATACCTTGCAGGTAAACTTAAGATAACTTCCTTCCGCCTTTTTCCCGACGTGGGGTTGTGGAAGATCAACGCGTTCAACGCGTGGCGATAAACTGACGACTGGAAAATCTCCGGCATGATCGCAAGCGTTATTAGTAAACGCCGTCGTCGTCAACGCCTACAAACACTTTGTCGCCGCGCCCAGCCTCCTGTGGAGGAAGTGGTGCCATTCATGTATAATAGAGTATCTCCTTCTTTCCAGTTTCGTTACAGCGTCAACGTCACCCACTAAACTCCTCCAGCAGGCAGCAGCTACTGCAGCCTGCATCATCAAGGTCAGTGTAGCTTGATAGGTGTTGCCGCAGCCACATACGTCAAGCAGCAGCAAATTAATCCGCCGTGAGGGACCAGGTATTCACCGTCCATCATCAAGCACAGCAATACGTCGATCTCGCTAAGCAGGTCCACCGAACCATCTTCAACACCCCCACCCACGTGGGCCGATACAGAGGCACCTAATCCCGATCATCCTTTGAGATGTCTCGATTTGTCCTCCACGTGGGTAGTTGGGCCGCCCAGCTGATCTTCTCGGCACCGACACAACGTATAGCCCAGCACTACAGTACCGAGCGGCTCTACTCCATGTTACAAGTAGACAGCTGCTTGAATGAGTTTTCTTTTATATATTTACTAGTTAATACATAAGTGTACTTGCATGTGTAAAGTGTTTATTTTACATAAAATATTTGAAAAATAAAATTTGACAAAAAGATAATGATAATTCTCGTAGAAAATTTAGAAATGTGTTATTTATTGACTCCAAAGCGTACCTTTGAAAAAAGAAATGTAACAAAGAAGTTGAGAGGTTTGCGGCAACTGATTTTATCAAGAAAGAGAAAAAATAAAATAGAACAAATATAAAAATAAAAAATTAAAAAAATACTACTACAGAAAAGGCCTTTGGCGTCGGTTATTTAGAGTCTTTAGCGTCGGTTTTTAAGCGACACCCGAGTGGGCGTCGCTAAAAGTCGACAACTTCAGTGTCGGTCACAACCCTTCCCGTCACCGAAAATACGCCAGCAAGGGAACTATAAGCGTCAGTTCTTAACGTAAACCGACACTATATCATGATCAAAGATGTCGGTTATTAAACAAACACTGACGTCATAACCCTTCCCGCCACCGAAAACGCACCAGCAAAGGAACTATAAGCGTCGGTTAGTAAAGAAAGCTGACACTATATCATGGTTAAACATGTCGGTTATTAAACAAAAACTGACGCCATTACCCTTCCCCAGCGAGGGCACAAAGACGTCGGTTTTTTGCTAATAACTGACGCCATAACGGGATAACGACGTCGGTTTTATGCTAATAACCGACGTCATATCCCTGTCAGCACGGTCATGCTTCTCAACATGGCAGTGGTACCTGGCCACAATAGGCGTCAGTTCTTACAGATGACCGACGCCAGTAAGGGAAAAGGCGTCGTTTTTTGCTAATAATCGGTGTTGTATGTCTTTAGTGTCGGTTTTATACAAATAACCAACGTCTATGTTCTGATTTTTTTTTCTTATCAGTTTACAGGCCTGCTATATGGCTGGTCAGCAGGATGCAGAACTTGCAGTTCAGTTCTGAACTATAGGTTTACAACATCTATTGGTATCAGCCAACAACAGGCCATAAACTTACAAAGTCATTCACATTCAGACACATGTATTGATCAGATACATGTAGAAACCTACATAATCATTTACATTCACATTTAGTTCCATTCATTTCATCTCTTTTCACATTCAGACACATGTAGAAACATTCATGTAATTAATCATAAAAAGTCATTCACATTCACACATATGACAATTTAGAAAAAATCATTCACATTC